>PVLA01004768.1:0-69515 GCA_004027455.1 Hydrochoerus hydrochaeris
GATTGATAGTATCAAGTCTGAGAGTATAGGCAACTGCACTTAAGATGACAAGATCCACTAGAATATCCACTATGGTTTGATTATTACCTGCCTTTGAAGTTTTATACTGTCTACAATGTTTTATTTTTACTACTATTATTATTTACTGCTATACTCAATTATACTGCTATATTCAATTATGCCTGATGATATAGACATTATATTGAAGATAATAAGAAACAACACAGTAATCATTGCAGATCACCTTGTATTATGCTTTTATATGACTTTTTGGTTTCATGTTTTTATAGGAATTTGTTTTGTTTTGTCTTGCTATGTTTTGTTTTTCCCTCTAATATAGAAAGGATAGAAATACATGTAGAGACTCATGCATGCATAGCTGTTTACACTCTTACTGTTTGAATATCTAGTTTGTATGCTTTAATTTTGTAACTCGAGCAATTATTTCTATGGGGTTGCATTTAAAAAAAAAGAGGACAAAAGTTTTTCAGTGAAAAAAACCTGCTCTGTTCTTAGTAGAACATGTTAAAATTGCTTATCAAGCCCCCCAAATTCAAAGACCCTCTCCAAAAATGGGCATTTGAGATGAACACATAGTTCTCAGATAAGGATATACACATGGCAAATAAATATATGAAGAAATGTTCACCATCACTGGTCATTCGAGAAATGCAAATTAAAACAGCATTGAGATTCCACCTTACTCCGGAAAGAATAGCTGCCATCAAGAAATCAACTGATAAATGTTGGCGAGGCTGCAGGGAAAAAGGAACACTGTTCCACTGTTGGTGGGAATGTAGACTGGTGCAACCATTATGGAAATCCGCATGGAGAATTCTCAGAAGACTAGGATTGGAAGCCCCATTCAATCCAGCTATCCCACTCCTGGGTATTTTCCCCAAAGAACTGAAAATTTCATATCACAGTGATATATGTGCACCCATGTTCATAGCTGCACAATTTGTGATAGCTAAATCCTTGAAACAACCAAGATACCCATCAACTACAGAGTGGATTAAAAAAATACAGCATTTTTTTTATACAATGGAATATTACTCAGCTATAAAAAAGGATGATCTTGAGGCCTTCATAGGCAAATGGAGACAACGTGAGACTATCCTCATTAGTGAAATAAATAAGAATCATATTTATAAATATCATATTGTGTCTCTAGTGTAAAAAATAAATAAGAACTACAAGAGTAATAAAACCAAAATGTGTAATTGCTATTGTAAAAAAAGACAGGAAAAGAAAGTGCTCCAAGGGATATAACTGCATGTATGTTTGAGTGTGTAAAATAGATGACCATATTGCTGAATCTTTGTTGGATCTTTGAGCAGAACTGTTTGTAGTCTGACTGTTTGAATATTTACCATTTACCCTTTAACTTTGTAAGTTGAACAACTATATCCAGGATGACAGTATGTAATTTATAAATTACTGATTTCTTAGTGGGCCTTTTTCTCATTCTTCTTTTTCTTTCTTTCTTTTAGAATTCTGTATTGTTGCTATCCTTTTTTGTTTTGCTTTTTTTCTTCTTCACTTTAAAATTTTAAAAATGTATAATTGCTATTGTAAAAAAAGGAAATAGGAAGCGCTATAAAAGATATAGCTACATAGGTGTGTGGGATTAATGACCATATTTCTCGGTTCTTGGATTGTTGAACAGGTCTGTTTGCAATCTCACTGCTTTAGTGTCCACTTTGTGTACTTTAATTCTGTAACTTAAATAACTATTTCTAAAATAACAGTATGTAATTTATCAACTAGTTATTTCTTACTGTTTATCTTCTTTTCTTGAAATTCTGTAATATTTCTACCTTTTTCCTGTTTTTTTTTTCTCTTTAAATAAAAAAAATTGCTTGTTTTCGGATGGCAAAGAAATAGTGAAAGACACAAAGTATAGTACCTTAAAAAAGATAAGGGGCTGGGGATTTAGCTCAGTGGTATAAGCACCTGCCTGATAAGCACAAGGTCATGAGTTCGATTCCTGATACCCCCCCCAAAAAACCAATAAACTATATTTAAAAAAGGTATCTCTTGTTTAATGACCTATATGGTTACTTACTGGTCTTAAAACTGTGCTCTGCCACTTAGACTTATAATCAGGCTTTTTTTTGGGGGGGGTACAGTTGTGTATATCTTGTTTATAGGGCCTCAATATCTCTTTTTTTTGGGTAAAGTATACCTTGCATATACAATACTGTAACTTTTGCTGTTTTATGTTGTTATACATTACATTTTATGTTCTGTTATACATTATAGTACTGAATGTAAGAGTTATGCAGATAAAAACAAAGTCATCAAAATAGTCAAAGTTTCCTTTGACCATTTTTTTGTTCTAAGTATTGTAATGAACATACTATATACAATTACTCATTTAGTGGCCTATTCAATTAACAAGCTAGTCACAGTAATGGAACTCAGTTGGCACATGAGGAACACCTGTAACTATTTACATACCTAATGTTATTTTTAAGAACTTTCAAGCAACTGAAGCATTTAAAAGTTGTGTAAGTCTTCGTTTCTTCCTCCAAGGTTCCACCATGCTTTCCATAATAAAAGTCACTAACTAACATGATCAATTTTTCTTTCTCTGAACCAGTATTAGTTGTGTCTTCTGCAGCTGGAAATTCCGTTTTAATAGTTCCTGGAAAGTTATTTAACATGTCTGGACAACAACGCTGGAAGAGGAAAAATAAAGCGTTATGTATATCTCTTAAAAATCAAGAGATTTCAATCCCCGGTACCGATAAAAAAATTAAAAAGCGAAAAGGTCCTGAACGCAATCCCCAGTGCAAAAAAAGAGAAAAAAGAATTGATTTTTTAAAAGGCATTGAACACCAATAATCTTTAGGGAAACAGAAATCAAAACTACAACCTGGCATCACCTCATACTTGTTACGACGGCTATATCAAAAAGACAAAAGACAAGTTTTGCTAAGATGTGGAGTAAGACAACTCTGTACTCTGTTGATGGGATGTAAAATGATGCAGCTACTCTGGAAAATGTATGAAAGTTTCACAAAAAAATTAAAAATAGAACCACCATATCATCTAGCATGACACTTACATAGTCAAAAAAACTGAAATCATGATCTAAAAGATAATTATATTCACTGTACCATTATTCACCATACTAAAGTATGGTGAATATCTGAAAGCAATTCTAAATGTCCATTCATATATAAAAAGATAGAAAAAGTGGTTTTATACATAATATGTAATATTATATACTCCTATAGGAAGGAAAAATACTGTATTGTTATGGTTGTATCTGGATGTAACCTCAAAACCCTGTGTGGTCATGGGGTGGGGCAGGCTTTTTGGAGGCAGTGAATCTAGAGTTTTGATTGGTTTACTGTCCAGTGCTGGGATTGGTGGTCTGAGTGCTACATCTGCCCAAAGGCAGGTAAGCCTACATACAATATAAGGGAGGGAAAAAAATCTTGCTTCCCCCTTTTGCTCTTGTTGTTTTTGCTGTCTTCTGCCCACCAGTAACATCTGTCCCTCTGCCATACTACCCTGCGTTGGAGCCAGCTGATTATTCACTGAAACCTCTATACACTGTGAGCTAAATAAACCTTTCTTCCCTTAAATTGGGGCTTTGGGTATTTTGTTTAGCAACCAGAAAAAAATAAGACATATACAATGCATCTCATATGAGAAATCTAAAGTATTCAAACTAATAATGCTGATTAGAATGGTGACTGTCATGGTGTGGAAGAAGAAGCAATATTAGTCAAAATGTACAAAAGTTCCGTTATTCAAGCTGAATAAGCACTAAATATTCACTGTGCAGCATATATCCATGTAGTTAATACTGTGGGAGACAACTTGAGTGACTCCCCTTGAATGTAGAACAACTGCTGCAACTTTGATTATATGGAAAGTTATTTCCTTATATTGGTATGTACAGAGCTTACTATGGTATTTCCTTCTCTCTTCAATTGGCTCTAAGCATTGCAAATAAGGATAGCCTGACATACTGGTATGTAATCTCTAAAGCCATCAGACAGTCTCCTGTTTCCTGGCATGGTGCTCTCTGTAAAAGATATGAGCACAGTGGATTGGTAGAGCCAGTAAGCTCCAGGAATGTCAACTGGTTATGAGCCTCCAAATAAAGAGGCTATGATTCCCCAGGGCGCAAAAGTTTACATATCAGAAACTGAAGCAACAGCCTCCTAAAACAATTTAGTTGCTACCCTAATTGACGTATGCAGATTGATCCTTCTGCATACCCTTATCTCTGTATTTTGCAGAGATGCTTTTCTCACTACCTGGCTAGTCAGCTCAAGTTACTCAAATAATTCCCACCATCCTCACTGTCACTCATCCTCAAGCCACCTCCTTCTTCACAAGATAATAAATTCTGGGAGAGGCCTAGGATCCAGGCCTTTGTCTGCACATCCTCACGGCAATTGGACTTAGGACTACGTGGCTGCCCTTAACTTTGAACATGTCTTGGTGTCTTTACGCTCACCATTGGTTGCACTGGAGGTGGTAGATTACCATTAACTTGCTGGGCTTCTAATAATGTCTCAATGGGATTACAAATATAACTTTTTGGATTGTGAGGAAAACTAGAAAAGGGATTATGATACTTGGATAACTATACTCAATATTTAGGATTACAATAAATATTATAGTGGATACTTAAAAAGTTGCTAATAAAGTTGGTATAATTTTGTTATCACACACATAATAAATGGATATATAGAAACTTTTGAAGGTAATGAATGTGTTTATGGCATGTATTTTAATGTTTTCACAGATGTGTACTTATTTCTGAATACACTGACTTGTATATATGAAGTACTAGTGCTTTCTGAGGTATGTCAATCATACCTCAATCAAATGGTTTTAAAAAGGGACAAGACCACATAATAAAACAAGTTAGGATGGAAAAAAACCTTCTTAAAAATCCAATCTACATATCAACAAAACAAGTGAAAATCTTAAGAAAGCATAATAAAAAGTTCTGATAGAACCAAAAACAATTAAATCTTTCCTTTCAAATCTCTACTATCCAGGGACCAGGATTTAGCTCAGCGGCATAAGCACCTGCCTGGCAAATGCACAGTTGTGAGTTCGGTCCCTCGAACCACAAAAAAAACTACTATCGAAATATGTAAGGGTCTAACTCCACTCCTAGTAGAGAGTTTCATACATGAATACAAAAGTAAAAATAATTTTGGTGAAAGAAAGACTCAAAAAACTAAGTGATTTGGAAGGGATTTAGAAACAAAGGGATGAACAAAGAATGTAACATGTAAATGGAAACAAGGGCTATGAGCCTGATATCAAACAAAATGAAATTCAGGCTAAAAAGCATTAAACAATAAAACAAAAAAGAATGCATTCACAATGATGTTACAAGGTTACTACAGCTTTATCCTAAAGACATACTACAAAATAGAATTGGACAATATCAAAGAAAATACTGATAATGCAAACCTTGGATTTCCCTTTCTCAAACAATAAATATTATAGTGGATACTTAAAAAGTTGCTAATAAAGTTGCAGGGAGGTAGATGCAGTGATAGAACAATACATCTTTGCCCAGAATAGAGATTTGTATTTGGGATTTTAGAACAACCTACGCATTTTTTCCTTTGGAGACAGGGTTTCATTATGTAAATAGGTCCAGATTGGCCTTGAACTCATCACAATCAATCCTCTTGCCTCAGCCTCTCAAGTGCTGGGATCACAAGCATGTACCACCATGGACACATCATAGAATGCTGAATTTCAATAAAAGTTTGCTAATCCATGGAACAGCAAAGAATACCTTTTCCTAAGTTGTTCCTTTGCTGTGCTCACCTCTCAATATTTCTTTCCTATATCATCTACATTACCTTTTTCTTCCCTCCTTCCCCACTTCATGGTATTTACAGCAGGCATGCATAGAGTAAGACTATCTTTACACAGACACCATAGGATACTGTAACATCTGAATTTAAGAGGACTGTCTCATAAGTCCCACCACTCTGAGAGTTATTTAAAACCTAATTTCAAGAGCTTCCTACACTAATATAAATCTAGAATTCATTTATAAATTCATATGCTACATTCTGGATTGACACTATCATTTCAAATAAAATGCTCCATTAGTTTATTAGTTTATTTTGGATGAAAAATAAATGGCAAAACTAAGATTTTCAACAAGTAATATGACATGCATACATAACCATGAACAAAAAAATAAAAGGAATTTTTAGGTAATATGAAGGACAAAACAATTAATAAAATGCCTAGTTTACCAGAAGCTTTTTTATTTTTATTTAAAATTGAATGCAATAGGCATACACTTTACTGTGTATATGAATATAATTTTTTAAAATTCGTAATTTGGCTGGGTGTGTAGTCTAGTGTAATTCCAGCTACTTGGAAGGCCGAGGCAGAAAGATTCTAAGTTTGAGCTCAGCTTAAGCTATTAAATGAGATCTTGTCTAAAAATCAAAAATAGGCTGGAGATGCAGCCCAAGCACTTGCCTAGCTTGCCTGGGACCTTGGGGTTAATACCCAGCACCATAATAACAAAACATACCAAAAAATCAACAGTGACAACAACAATTTGTCTGAAGACAATCATGAATATCAATTTTTTTACTATATGAAAGACAGTAATAAGAGAAAATTTATTATCTGATGATCTGGACAAGTCATCATTTTCTATATATCAATTCTTAGCATTTTCAGGGATTTCTAAAAATTGAATTTTGAGAAAAAACTTTTACCTTCATGTGGTATTTCAAAGGATCCAAAAGGCTGAATTGAATATCGCACTTTGGACAAGATCTTAGGCCAGGGTCTTCAGTTTTCTGTTCAGTAGATGAGGTATTTGAACCTAAAATAAACGAAGGGCTTTTATGACTGAAATTCATCTTAATATATGTGATGCTGAAGCAAGCACCAAAATCCATCTTAAAAAACATCTCAAATAACAACTGGTAATAATTTTAAATTCTGTCACAATTTCAAAACTTTATACCTAAGTAATATTTCTTTTTCATATAATAGATTTCCTACTTACCTGGTGATACCATAACCTGGGAAGATGCCACTGAAGAATTATTTAAAGACAATGAAGAGGAGGGATTTACTTCAGAAACACTTTCGCTGGTCTTTGGCTTTTTTTGATTAACACTGTTTATTTTAGAAGTAGAAGGACGTTTTAATCCAAATGAAGTTTGATCCACACCTACACAGATTTAAATAGTGGAAAAGATATTTATAAATGCTTTAGTATACAATATTATTTATGTAAAATTGCTTACTAAAAATGATCTTATATTTAAAATTAACTAAAATACCTTGGATAAATTAAACACATTTAAACTATCATAGAAATTTCAAAAAACAATGAATATTTTATATAAGTACGGGGCAGAAATTGTATAAACAGCTTTTGTGAACTACATATATTTTATGGTATCAACTTTTTGCAGGAAAATTATTCCTTTGTTTATGGTACTGGGCCTTTTGTGTATGGAACCTAGAGCCATGTGCAAGCTTGGCAAGCACTCTTTAACTGAATCACAGCCCCACCTTTTTGAGACAGTTTTGCTATGCAGTTGAGACCAGATTTCAACTCAATACACTGAATAGCCAAAACTGGCCTCAAACTTGTAATCTTTCGACCTCAGCCTCCCAAGTGCAAGGGCTACCAGTCATGAGCCACCAAGCCCAGCTCCAGTCTTTTTTTTTTTTAATTTTCAAAACAGGATCACACTACAGGCTAGGCAAAAACTTTTGATCCTTCTTGCTCAGCTTCCTGGATAATGAGATTTTAGAAGTGTGCCACAGGAGTAGTGTCTATGGAAAAAAATTCTAAAGTGTCTTTCAAATAAAGAAATACATATCATGAAAGAAGATCAAAAACTCCAAGTCAAAAAAAATTAAACAGAGAGAATACTCTGGACTAAATTCCTTCAAATGAACTTATCTTTTGATATTTAAATATATTTGAGCTTATATAATCATTCTAGACAGGAGTTCATTATTCAGACTTTCAAATATATATTATCATTCATAATTATCAATGTAGCAACTATTAAGTCCTTTAATAATAATGCAACTTTCATTTTTCAGTTTTTCTATCTGGGCCTCAAAAAAACCTCAGATAAGTAACTTTATCTCAAAATGGTTCATTTTAGGTTTGGGAAATGCATGTATTATGCATAAAAATATAAAAGTATCTATTTTAATAAGGTGAGAAAATGACGTAAAAAGAGTTTAAGTGATTTGGTAAAGACCACAAAAATCTTTAGAATAGATGCTTTGGTCTGGGGCTGAGGCTCAGTGGCAGAGCAACTTCCTAGCATACATGAGGCCCTGAGTTTGATGCTCGGCACCAGGCAGAGAAAAAAAAAATAAAAAAACTATAAGTTGAGTATGGTGGTACATGACTGTAATTCCAGCATTCATGAAGGCTGAGGCAAAATCACTGCAAATTTGAGTCCAGCCAGTGGTAAATAATGAATTCAAGGTCAGCCTGAACTACACAGCAAGACCAATCTCAAAATAAACAAACAAAACTCTATCTTTCTAAATCAAGTACAGTGGTATTTTCCATTGAAGGCAAAGATCCGCTTTGTGCATTACAAAGACTTTAAAAGAAAGAAGAGTCACTATCTTTAACCTATGGATAGATCATGAATTCAAACTTTTCCTATGACTAAGATCATGTGTTTTATAAAATCAGACTGAAGACCACTATTTTAGATTTCTCATTTTGGCTCTTCATTATTTTATTAACTAGATAACCAGATATGTAAATATCAAGCCAAGTACAGTATTATCAAAATGGGAAAATATTTTTGACACTCATATTACTCTAGAAATTTTTGTTTGGGTTTGATAAATGCTGTATGCTAAATTGTTAGTGATTTAAAAAGTTCTAGTGAAATACATATTAATTAGCAAGTTTTTTGACTGCAGTAAATTTTTATGTAGATAAAATTCTTTTGGCACACTCATTTAATGAAGAACATTTTTTGGAGACAGGGTCTCATTATGCAGTTCAGGCTGGTCTTGACTCACTATGTAGTATAGGCTGGCCTCAAACTCATGGTGATCCTCCTGTGTCAGCCTCCTGAGTGCTGGGAGTACAAGTGTGCAACACTATGCTCAGCTAAGAACTTTTTTATGGCAGACAATCAAACCCTCCTTTAATTGTGAAATTTCAACACGCTTTCTACCTTTTCATAATAAGCAATTTTAGGCAAATTTCTGGTCTGCTAAACACCATGTCTAAAATACCATTTCTTTAGCTCTAGCATCTTATGATACAACTTATAATCACATTTAACTATATTTACATCATTCATTTGGATAGAAAGACATTAGTTTATTAAAAAAATTAACTATAACCAGTTATGTGTTTTTATCATACTAACGATCTTCCAAATAATATTTTTCTCACAGAGTATTTAAGATATCAGGGGAATTCCTTAACTCACAGAAATTACATTAAGATATTTTACCCCATAGCTCAAAGAATATATACTACCCAATTAATACAAAGAAAAAATATTCTAATATTGAATATGACTTTTTATGAAACAATCCACGAAGGACATTCAGGAATGATTAGTTTCATCCATTTTGTAACATATGAAAAAATAACATGAAAATATGGACTCTAAAGAGAAATTGAATTTCACATGCATATTCATCAAATCTTTTTTTAAGTTTTTATGAAAAAAATGCTAAATCAAACCTTCCAAAAATTTTTTTCCTATGCCTGTGGACAGTGGTATTGTATCCTGGGATGAACCAAACAGTGAAACTGAAGAATTATCCGATTCAACTTGTGATGAATTCTTTGAAAAATCCTGTAAAATGTTATAGTTATTTTGTTTAGTAAATTTTATATAACAGTAAATTTAACTATATTCCTAAACTATAAAGATAAGCTTAAAGACTCAATCATTAAAAACTACTTGGCACAAAGTTAATTATTAATCTGCATTATTTTTGTAATTTTTCTAGAAATGCAAAAATATTTTAAAATAAAAAGCAAAAAAATTGATATCCTTTGATTTAATTATTCCACTTCTATGAATTTGCATGAAGGAAATAAAAATGCTTAATGGAAAATTAGAGCAAAAAAAACCTTCTTTATGTCTAACAATGGTGGCATGGTTAAATAAATGACTACTAGGCAACATCATGATGTGGGGATAATCAGAGGTTGACACATAAATAAACAACATGGATCAGTTCTGGTGTTGTAACACAGTAAAGTAACTATAGTTAACAATAATCTATGGTATATTTCAAAATAGCTAAAAGGCTTATAATGTTCCAACACAAAATGTTATTAATTCTAAAGAATGAAAACATTAATATGAGCAAAAAGTTACCATAATTAATATTTATTACTAGTTATATTTACATATGTTTAAATTGCATCTTTCAATACTATACCTACTTAAGCACATTACTCAATTTAAAAATATGCTGGATAATTAGATTTTGCAGTTAAAGAATTTTGGTAATTGGTTGAACCGTATCATAAAGATAGTGACATATTCTCATGATGATTATGCTTCTACTGGAATGGCAATTAGCTATGAGAGTTAATAATTCCTAACTTAGTATTATAATACCCAGAAACACTTACAGATTTAGATATATTCTGAACAATAGCAGAACTTTGTGAAGATTTAGATTCAGGAAGAAATCTAGGTAAGGCAGCCACAGGATTTGATCTTGGGTCTTTGAAATGCTGACTTGTAGGTTTGAACATATCAGAAATTCCTGTATTTAAAATTATACAACATGTTGAATATATTACAATATAATCAATATAGTATAGTGAAAATATTTTACTTTAAATTAGTATAGTAATAAAATAGTGTACCTGGACCAAGCGACTCATTCTTCATTCCCTTTGAAGATGAGCTGGTGTTACTTCTGTTCAAAATATCTGTGAAAATTATATTTTAAAAATCATTATTTGAAATATATTACAATAATAAAAACTTCAAAAATACTGCCACGTTAACCAAAAATAGAGACATATTTATTTCCATTAATGGTGAAGATTATGTAGTTTCCAAATCAAGTCCTCCACCAATCCACATGCCACATTCACTCTCCTAAATGTCTGAATTTGCATTACAGGTGGGTTGACTGATTTCTCTTAAATCAACTACTCATCACCACTGCTCTTGAGTTCTGAATTATCAGAGAATGCAGACTACATTGAACCTAGAATTTATATTTGATTATTAGCTTAACTGATTTCAAATGCAGTGAATTTGAAGCTGACAAATCACTCTGGATCAGTTCAAAATTGCTCCCTCTTATGAGGCATGGAAGCAATGCCTGTAATCCCAGCACTCCGGAGGCTGAGGCAAGAGGATGGCTGCTAGTTTGAGGCCAGTCTGGGCTACATAGGGAGTTCAAGGCTGCCCTGAACTACAGCACAGCTCTGTCTCAAAAAAATCCCCTGCTAAAAAGGAACACTGCTCCACTCTTTGTGGGAATGTAGACTAGTGCAACCATTATGGAAATCCATATGGAGAATTCTCAGAAGACTAGGATTGGAAGCCCCATTCAATCCAGCTATTCCCCTCCTGGGTATTTTCCCAGAAGAACTGAAAAGTTCATATCACAGTGATATATGTGAACCCATGTTCATAGCTGTACAATTTGTGATAGCTAAATCCTGGAAACAACAAAGATGCCCATCAACTGCAAAGTGGATGAAAAAGATGTGGTATTTTTATATAATGGAATATTACTAAGCTATAAAAAAGGATGATCTTGAGGCCTTCATAGGTAAATGGAGACAACTTGAGACTATCCTCATTAGTGAAATAAATAGGAATCATATTTATAAATATCATATTGTGTTTCTAGTGTAAAAAGTAAATAAGAACTACAAGTGTAATAAAACCAAAATGTGTAATTGCTATTGTAAAAAAGACAGGAGAAGAAAGAGCTCTAAGAGATATAACTGCATGTATGTTTGAGTGTGTAAAATAGATGACCATATTGCTGAATCTTTGTTGGATCTTTGAGAAGAACTGTTTGTAGTCTGACTGTTTGAATGTTTACTATGTACCCTTTAACTTTGTATCTTGAACAACTATACATCCAGGATGACAGTATGTAATTTATAAATTACTGATTGCTTAGTGGGGCTTTTTCTCATTTTCCTTTTTCTTTCTTTCTTTTAGAATTCTGTATTGTTGCTACCCTTTTTTGTTTTGCTTTTTTCTTCTCTTTAAATAAATTTTTAAAAATGTATAATTGCTATCATAAAAAAGAGGAAATAGGAAGCACTATAAAAGATATAGCTGCATGTATGTTTAGGTGTGTGGGATTGACAATTATATTTCTAGGTTCTTGTTGGATTGTTGAACAGATCTGTTTGCATCTCACTGCTGAGTGTCCACCTTGTGTGCTTTAATTTTATAACTTGAATAACTATTTCTAAAAGAACAATATGTAATTTATCCACTAGTGATTTCTTACTGTTTATCTTCTTTTCTTGAAATTCTGTAATATTTCTTCCTTTTTCCTGTTTTTTTTTCTTTAAATAAAAAAAAAACTACAAAAAAATCCCCCGCTCCCTCTTGTATTCATGTGAACCCCATAACTTCCAGTTAATTTAGGAATCAAACAAATTTAGCAGAGCAGAAAGTTGCCCAAAATTGCTTATTAGGAAAGTGTACAAAGCATAAAACTATCCCACAAATTCTCAAATATCCCTTTTTATGTTTTACTACAAAAGAATCAGATTCCACAATAATTCTATGAAGCAAAAGGTCATATAAAAGTGTGATTTCTTTGATCATGGAAATGAAATACTCTATAATTAAGCACTACAGAAGTCTTATATGAAAAAAACACTCTGTTTCATCAAACAGCTCAACATTGTTTGTAGTCAGAAACTCATGATAAGTATTTACTCAAGCCATTAAAGAGTTACTCATATTTTTTTGGTGGTTGTAATCTACCAAACACAAGTTTTTACATGCCCAATGGTAATTCTATAAAAACATTTTGCTCATTTCAACATGCTAACATAAAAGACTATACATAAAATAATAAATAAAATTTTTAGGGGGTCTTTTTCAGACAGGCTTTCACTATGCAGTTTAGGTTGACCTTGAACTCACTTTTTAGCCCAGGCTGGCTTCATAGAGACTCATGGCAATCCTTCTGCCTCAGCCTCCCAAGTGCTGGGATTTTAGGTGTGTGCCACCATATCTGGCTAAAATAAAATTCTGAGGGCCATCATAGTAGCACACACCTGTAAACCCAGGACCCAGGAGGCTGAGGCAGGAGGACTGTTTCGAGTTCAAGACCAGCCTAGGCTACAAAGTGAGCTCAAGGCCAGCCTGAACTGCATAATGAGACCTTGTCTCAAAAAAGACAAAAAAGATAAACTAAAATAATATTCAGAGTCAACAATTTAGAAAAGATATTTCACTGGGTTCAATACCCTTTTTGATAGAATCACTTGAAAATAATAAATATTATTGTAGTTGAGTACTGTTAAATCATTTACAATTGATATAAATCCAACATGAATGTGAATTGTTTTCTTTCAGTAAGATGATTTGAGTAATAATTTTGAAATATGGTAATATTTTAGCATAAATTGTCAGTAATAAGAACAGCAACTTAAAATACAAATACACTATCCTTTTTCACTATCAACAATAAATGTACCAAATAAACCTAGTTCATTTTATTATTTAAGTGCCACTCTACCTAGCACTTCATGAATTTGTTATGGAAGATTACACTGAGAATTTAACTGGGTAAATTTTCCTACTTCTGATAAAAATGAACAAAAGTTTAAGTTTGGAGTCAAGAGAAAGAATTGGTTAGGCAAGAAAGTTGCACACCTGTAATACAAGCACTTTAGGAGGCTGAGGCAGAAAGATCTCAAGTTTGAGCCTTGCCTGGACAATTTAGAACCAATTTCAAGATAAAAGGGCTGGGAGATATAGCCCAGTGCCACTGGTTTAATCCCAATGGAGGGGGGAGGCAGGAGGCAGCAGGCAAACAGAGACAGAGACATAAGACAGACAGATGCAACAGAGACAGGCAGGCAAGCAGGCAGATAAATGGAGATAAAACAACTAGGCTTTTAGAAAATTTAAAAATTGTCCCAACCACGCTGTTGTTCATTGCTCTGGTAAGTAAAAAAAATTGGTATGCTAACTATTCTTTGATAAATTCTCCAGTTTATTTATTTATTTATTTATTTATGTTTTTGGTGATGGGGATTGAACTCATGACCTCATGCTTGCCAAGCAGGAGCTTGTGCCACTGAGCTAAATCCCCAGCCCAAATTCTCCAGTTTATAAAAGATAAATAAAATTGGAAAGTCTTTGCTGCTTCTTTCCTGAAATTCAGTATTTTGTTCCATGTACTTTACACCTTTTGAGAGGACATTTTAAAAAGTTATCACTGATTCCTTGACTTTGACATAATAATGTCAAGTCTAATTACCTGAAACAAGTCTAATAATTCAAGGCAATGGGCATTGCATCTTCTGTTGGAAATCCGTGATGTAAGTGCATTGACTGCCTATATCATCCAAGAACAGTGACTAAAGGGTAGGCCCTTCCTCCATGAATACAAATAGTTGTCATCCAGGTATGGTGGTGCATGCTTCCAGCATTCAGGAGGCTGAGGCAGGAGGAGTGCTATGAGCTTGAAGCCAACCTAAACTACATAGTGTATTCACGGCTAGCTTGAGTTAAAGTACATATTTTGACCCTATCTCAAACAAATAAACAAACAAGTATCCCCCAGTATTTACCATAAAATGAGTGTAGCCAGAAACTATAGCAGAGACGAGAGACTGCATAGCACCTATGCATTTTAATAGCAATGAGTCAAGTTGACACTTGGATGAGATAGTCGCTTGGACATGACAACCCCTACAAGACACTCACACAAACCTAATTAGCGTATTCTAACTATTTTAAACAAAGTACAAATTCCTTTTCATAAAGGGTTGCAAAGAGAAACAGAAAACAAAATTAAACAGATAAGCTGCATGGCTCCCTTAAAAAGTGGGATCCCAGAAGGCCGAAGTAATGAGACAATCTCACTGTTTAACTGTTTTCTCACATAATGTATTTTAACCTCTCACCACCTTATTCCTATACCCAACTACAACCTCATTAGAATTATCAAAGTTTTTACTAACTTCTATCCCTCCATCTCAACATCTGACTCCTTTCAAAAAAACAAATATATCAAGGGCATATATCATAGTCCATAGATTTTTCCATTCAAAACAAAGAACAGCTATCATACAAAACATCACTAAGGAGAGAAGACAAGATGGCCAATCAGTGAGCAACAAAATACAAAGCCTCCCAGGAGAAACGACTCATACGCCAGAATAAAACACCCTGGAGAGACCCAGACAGAGGGAGATGGATCCTCTTGACACAGGAAGAAATTAAAACATAAAAAAGCTCATCAAATACTTTGGGACTACAACCGAAACAGGTGAAAATCACAAGACACAGTGTTTTCACGGTGACCAGCCAAGTGTGCACCAGCTTGAATCCGCGCTGCCAGGCAGAGCCGCCCAAACTCATTCCTGCCGCCACTCACAGGATGCACAGCAGTGCTGAAGTCAGGGGTTGATGAGCCCAACGGAGAGTGGAGCTGGTGAAGGGACCTTCATTAATCCACGGTCATTGCTGGGAATGAGACCCCCCCACACACACGGGAAGGGTAGGACCAAATGGGTGACATGTTGGAATCGGGCAGGAGGAGTCTGAACTGGGAGTGACAGTGACTTCGGATGGTTGCTCCCTCCCCAGAGCAGATTTGTGGGATTAGCTTGGACTGGGCCATGCCCCTGGCTGGGACCCAGTGAGCCGTCGCAAATCGATTCCCACTGACTGGGTGATTGCCCCTGAAGTTTGGCTGGCCCGGTGGGGAGGGGCAGGCAGGAGAGGGCAGAGGTCCTCGTGCTACAGAGGAACCGTGGCCAACAGGGAAGGGGGCTGGGACCTACACTGTAACCTGTGTGGAGGAAGCCAGGGCCATGACAGGAGAGAGAGACAGGAGGAGGCCTCCAGCCCAGAACCCTGAGAACACTGAACCAGGAGGAGGAAAAACAGGGGAGACTGAGGGCGGCAAACACACATCAGACATGGCTTCAATGAACATTAAGAGATATCTTCGGGAACTTGTAGACGAGCTCAAAACTGAAATATTAAATCAGGTAAAGCAAGATATGAGTAGAGTAATAAAAGAAATGCTCTCAGGAAGCATTTCTCAGGATGATACAGAAGGAAGAAGGGAGGAACACAAAAAAAGGAGAGAACCATTCGATAAAGAATATAAAGAAAGTATAGAATACATGAAGCAGATTCAAAGAGACTACCAGGAAATTAAAAACTCCATTGAAAGCTGGCAAAACTCCTTAAAAGAAACTAAGGATAGACTATTACAACTTGAAGACAAGTTGGCAGTGTGTGATGATGAAAGGAAAGATCTCTTAAAAATAACAAGGAAACAAGAAGTAACAATATAAAGGCTAGAAGATGACAAGAGAATCTACCATTTAAGAAAAAGAAATGTGAAGGAAGAAGCAGGAATACAAACAGGTGAATTACAAAGGCTATTCACGGAAATAATTAAGGAAAACTTCCCAAGCATGGGAAAAGAAAATGACATTCAGTTGTGTGAGGCATACAGAACCCCAGCCACCTACAACCATAACAGATCTATACCCAGACATGTAATAATCAAGATACCAGAAATTCAATATAAAAACAGAATCTTAAAAGCCATCAGAGAAAAGAAACAGATTACCTATAAAGGTAAGCCCATCAGAATCACGACTGACTTCTCGACACAGACCATCAGATCAGGAGGAGCTTGAAGTGAAGTATTCAAAGCCCTGAAAGAGAATAACCTCCAGCCCAGATTGATGTACCCTGCAAAACTGTCACTAGAAGTTGATGGAGAAACAAGATGCCTCCATGATAAAGAGGAACTGGGGGAGTTTGTGACCACCAATCCAACTCTACAGAGAATACTGAAGGACATTCTAGAGAGAGAGAGAAAAAATACCAGGATTTTAGGTACAGTGGCAGAAAGGCCTCAATGAGTGGGGCAGGCAGTAGAATGAAGGAGAAAATTAGAAAAACAAAGGCAGGAAAATAGCATGGCAGAAATGAGGCAGAGAAGGATAACTAGAAACTCTAACACAGATGGCCTTGATACACTATATTGTTAATAGCGCACCAGGATTTAAAACCCATATTACTCACACCACTCTGCTTAGATGTATTATATTCTGTTCCAGTCATTCTACCTGTACTAGATATGAGGGCACAGACAGTAATTCCAAAAATAACAGGATATAGTATGGTAATCATCCTTAATTTCCTATTAACTTAATCTAAAGCTCTGTAAAACCTACACTGTTTTACCATGATTGATCATAATCGAATCTGGTTTGTTTGATTGCTGTTTTGTATTAATAGATTTTATTCAAAGCTGTTACGATTGATAGTATCAAGTCTGAGAGTATAGGCAACTACACTTAAGAGGACAAGATCCATTAGAATATCCACTCTGGTTTGATTATTACCTGCCTTTGAAGTTTTATACTGTCTACAATGTTTTATTTTTACTACTATTATTATTTACTGCTATACTCAATTATATTGCTATATTCAATTATGCCTGATGATATAGACATTATATTGAAGATAATAAGAAACAACACAGTAATCATTGTAGATCACCTTGTACTATGTTTTTATATGACTTTTTGGTTTCATGTTTTTATAGGAATTTGTTTTGTTTTGCTAAGTTTTTTCCCCTCTAATACAGAAAGTATAGAAATACATGCAGAGATTCATGCATGCATAGCTGTTTACACTCTCACTGTTTGACTATCTACTTTGTATGCTTTAATTTTGTAACTTGAGCAACTATTTCTAAGAGGACAATATGTAATTTATCAACTAATGATTTCTTATTGTTTATCTGGTTTTTTTTGGAACCTGTATTACCTCTACCCTTTACATGCTTTTGTTTCTCTTTAAATTAAAAAAAGAGTCTTAAAATCCTCAGACATGATATTTTTTAGGTGTTATTTACTTTATCTCAGTAAGATTTCAAAGCTTTAAATTTATAGAAATACATGTAGAGACTCATGCATGCGTAGCTATTTACAGTCTCACTGTTTGAATATCTACTTTGTATGCTTTAATTTTGTAACTTCAACAGCTATTTCTAAGAGGATAATATGTAATTTATCAACTAGTGATTTCTTACTGTTTATCTTTTTTTAAAAATTCTGTATTATCTCTACCCTTTACATGTTTTTTTTCTCTTAAAAAATCACTAAGATAAATGCTTACTTGAAATGGCTGGTTTTGAACTTGATATTTCTCCAACAAAGATTAGCTCATCATCATCATCATCATCTTCCACCTGCATTTCTTCTACTTTTTTCTGCCATGGTTCCAGTTCTTCTTCTTCACATTCCATGAAGAGTTCTGCCATTTTTGAATTATCTAATTTTCAAAAAAAGATAAAGAAATCGTACTTTCAAAAATGAAGTATCTTTTCAATACAGATTATTATTTGTAGTTGATATATGGTAACAAAAGAAATGGAGAATTTAATTCTAGATAGATAATGGAGGACAGCAGATACTTACCATGACCAATAAATTTTAACATGAAATCCATTTAAAATGAATTTCAGTTATATTACTAGTATATGATTATATTTACCAAAAACTGAAAAAACTCAGCTATGTTAACAAGAGATAAATTAAGAATGAGAGGCAAAAAAAACTCCTGAATTATGGTTGATGATTGCTAGGCACAAAACAAAGCAAGGATGACTTAAAATAGGGATATTAAATGAAGCTTATTGCATTCCACAGAAAAAAATTTTTACCTCAAGAAAATAAGCAAAGAACATATTTTGAATACTAACAGCCTGTAAATTCTGACCAAACACAGACACAGAATAAAACAATATTAAAAGATTACAATTAACATCTTTGGGGAGATAAGACAAAATTATTATAAATACCATTCAGAAAAAGAGTAAAAATAAGATAGTCAATTTTGACTTTAAAAAATGCCAAAGTTGAGCAACTATGGAACTAAAAGGCAAAAACTTGTAACAATAGAAAATCCAAGAGTGTTAGAAAAATCATCTTCAAATGTACAACAGACATGTAATAAAAACTGGTCACAGTGGCATATGCCTATAATCTCAGCTACTTGTGAGGCTAAAGTAGGAAGACTGCAAGTTCAGGCCCAGCCTGTGCAATTTAGTGAAATCCTATCTCAAATAGTAAGTAGGGAATGATGGCACACACCTGTAATCCCAGCACTCTGGGAGGCTAAGGCAAGAGGATTTCTAGTTCCAGTCCAGCCTAGGCAATTTAATGAGAACAGTTCAAGGGAAAAAAGTTTGGGGCTATAGCTCAGTGTACAAAGGCCCTGGATTCAATCCCCAGTAGTGAAAATAATTCAGAAACAGGACAGACAAAAAGGACAGAAAGGTAGTCAAGAGAAAAATTCCCAGTTTGAAGGGCCATACATCTCCATAATGAAAGGAGCCACCAGCACTTAGCAAAATGACCAAGAAGAGAAAATAAAATTACACTAAAGGATATATAAAATTTCAGAAGACTGAAAATAAGAGAACATCCCTCAGTTGGAGTGGAGGTAAAATAATGCTTATATAAAAATCTTATTAAAATAATTTTTTACACTTAGCCAATCTATTCTTAGTATGAGGTGCCTATTGTTTTTATCAAGAATAATGACCAAAAATGTACATACTGCTTTCTTTTTCCTTTTTTCTTTTTTTAGTCCCACAAATGAAACTCTAGACCTTGTGTTTGCCAGGCAGGTGATGTGCCACTGAGCTTTATCTCTGCCTCTAACTGCTCTTTCTTAAATCATCAGTTTTTGTCATTATCTGATGATTTTCTATCAAGAAAAATGAGAATTTTAGTTTGTCAAAATTAAACTCCCATTTACTTTTTCTTCCTCAAGCAGAATCTACTGAATTATGGGACTTGAGAAAAATACAGAACGCAGAAAACATGACAGTCAACAAAATACAAAAACAAAGGAAAGTTTCAGGACAGTAACTACTCAATAGGCATATGGAGCAAATCAGCCAGAACATATTATGAGAATGTAACTTCAAGGAGACCTGATACTTCTCCAGCTGAAAACATCAAAAATTATATTTAGATTACCTGGCACATTTTACCTCATAGAAAACTAAGAGGCCATATAAAAGTATGGAAATACTTAGCTATAGAGTTTAATAATCAGCAAATATAATGAATGAAATCTTTTAATTGTAGGATAAAGAAAATGTAACCATAATACATTAAACCACAGTACTATGCTCATCTATGAAAAATACTATGATCACCATGATAAAAACTAAGATGATTTAACCAAAAATTGAGATATAACTATACTGAGAAAAGCTTGGAAAGCTAATATGTAAAAAAAACCCCTGAAATTTCCATTTTTCATGACAGATAAAATCAGCACGTAATGAAAAAAATTGATGATTTGAGAGAGAGAAGTATGTACATGTACATTTGAAAACAAATTCAGAAAGAATTATTAGAAAAACAGCTGAACAATTGAGAGTAGATGCCTTAGGGTAGGGGAGAAGGTAGTATACAGGTGTTCAGACACACTTGTCTACCTCACTCCATTAAAGAAATTGTGCAACCTAAACCCTTTTCATATTTGACTTAAACTGTTTGTTGTTTCTATTAAAAAGAAGTACTGAAGGAGATCTAAAGTAAAATAATAACAATGAGGACTGTATGTAAGTGGAAGAGAGGTGGATAGGGGACAACTAAAACTTCAGAGTTCTGGTTTAGACAAAAAAAAAATCTTTATTTTAAAATGCAGCCACCGGGCCAGGGGTTTAGCTCAGTGGCATAAGTACCTACATGGCAAATGTGAGGTCATGAGTTTGATCTCCCCCCAAAAATAAAATAAAATAAAATACAACTGCTTCTAAAGGTAATTATATTATATTAAGATAATGCTATTTCTACTTTCAACCCAAAATGAAGTCCATTGTTTAATATGACCTTAAAAAGCACTATTTGAAGAAAATAATGGTATGAGGATAGTATACAAAAGAAACATCTTAACAAGTCAGTGCTGTTCTTCACTTTTATCTTCCCCCTCTATACAGGTATGCCACAAATCATTCCCTTTTTCTTTTTTTCCTACCAAAGGCCTTGGGCAGCTTAGGCAAGGACTCTATCACTGACTTACGCCCCAGCCCGAAATTCATCTCATGTTTAGTAGTTCCATAAAAAACTCCAAAGCAAAAAATGTTCTTATCCTCCCAAACGTATTCAATATTATCAACTGACTCCTTTTTCTAAATACCACAAAAGTATACAAATTATCCTCAAATAATTAAAAGCAAATTCATATTATTTGTATTTTGCATACATGAAATCATCATCTTCATTGTTTTCCTTTAGAGCCCTCATCTCCACTGATTTTTCTATCCAGAATATCCTTTCTCCTCTCCTTGTACTGCCCACATTATGTAAACAGAGTAGAAAGAGCAAGGACTTGACATAGAATTGAATACAGTAGTTCCTCTACCTACGATTTTACATTCCATAGTTTTAGTTACCTATAGTAGTCTGAAAATATTAATGGAAATTTTTCAGAAATAAAAAATTCACAGATTTTATTTTATTTTTCATTGCATGTCATAGTTAGTACCATAATGAAATTATACACTTTCCTGCTCTGTCCTTCCTGGAATATGAACCATCCTTTTGTCCAGTGTATCTATACTTATACATGACCTGCCTGCTGGTCACTTAGTAGTCGTTCTAGTTATCAGTCCAACAGTACTTTTATTGAAGTAGTTTTTATTTTAGCTAATAATGGCCCCATCACCAATGTTGCTAGTGATCCAGATATGACAAAGGTAAGTTGCACACTGCATTTGTTAAGTAAAAAACTACAAGTTCCTGACAATAATGAAAGAAAAAAGTCTCATATGCCCAAGTTGCCAAGATTTATGGTAAAAACACATCCTCTAAGAAACTGGAAGGAAAAAGAAATTTATGCTAGTTTTGCTGCTGTAGTTTAAATAGCAAAAGTTACAGCCACAGTGCATAACATAATAAATAGGATGGAAAAGGAATTAAATCATAGGTTTTGGTACAACCTGTGTTTTTAGCACTCATTGGAATTCTTAGACTATATCCTCTAGGTAAGAGGGAACTATTGCAGTTCAAATCTTCATTGCAACTTTTCCTTAATTATTCATTGCAACTTTTCCTTATTATATGTCCCAGGAGACATTACTTGGCCTATTTCATCTTCTCTGATATGCCTAAAATATCCATCAAATAGAAGTGGTAACACACATTGAAGATGCTATATACAGCATGTAATTTCCAGCAGATACTTTATGAAATATCAGTGCTGTCTTTTCCCAACTCAGAACCATTGAAACTTCCCCAATAAACAACTAAACCTGTTTTTTTTTCACCTATTACTGTACTGACAGTCTATGTCATATAATTTAAGGTTTATTATACATCCTCTCAAATTGCTTACTATTTTTAATGTATCTTAATAATATACTTTCAACTTCAAAGTAAGATTCTTGGGAGTGAAGAACATTTTCTTCCTCCTTTGTGCTTCCTCCTACATACAGTAGTCCACTGGATATATAACATGCACTTAATATATACTCTACAGGCTAAGAAACTTGGCAAAGTCAGAAAATACCAAAGTTAGGTCAGGGAAGTTAATACATACTGATAATGATATCAGTGATACCATGTGAACACATGGACCTTCCTTATTGTTTTGAACTGGATAGTCCCACTGTCGATACAGTGAAGACACCGGCGAGGAAAAACATTTAAATTACATAACAGCACATACAGAATAATAAGCTTTAGAAATAAAAGTATTTGGGTATGCAGAGAAAGTTTGCGTTTATGTTTGCCAAGACTAGAATAACTAGCCCTGTGGATGAGAAGGAAACATTTAATATCTAATTTGCTCAAATTTTTATTGTATATTGTTAATTTTTAACCATGAATATGTATTACTTTAATAAATCTAAGCCTTTTTCTCTTTTGGGGGTAGCACTAGGGATCAAACTGAAGCCCTTTATGCTGCACTACATCCCTACCCTCAGCATTTTTTTGGAGACAGGGTCTTGCTAAGGCACTAATTTGCCCAGGCTGGGCTCAAATTTGGGATCTCCTTGCCTCACCTTTTCAGAGTGCTTGTATTACACAGGCAGGTATCACCATGCCAGCTCTAAACATCTTTATTTTTAAGGAGGAAATATGTCCTCTATCACCTTTTCTCTTGAAGAAAGCTTATCAATACAAAAGCTATGCAGCAGTTAATACCTACTTGTTTGTTGAAAAGAGCTGTCATCCATCAAGCTGTGATCACCTAAGAACAAACATATGACATCAATTTTATTAGTAACTTTAAGTAACATCAAATACTGAAACATGAAACTTGATTTAGAAATCTGGCTCTAATTTCAATCTCTTCATGTGATACTAGACAAGGTAGCAAGTTAGGTTTTAGTTTTCCACCCCATAAAATAAAGATACCTACTTTTGGAGTACATTTTTTAAAAATTAAATGTACACATATCACATCTTTTTCTTCTACAAAAAAGCTCACGGAGTTTGATATGTGTAATATACACATGTAATTTACATAACTGATTCATAACCCAATGCAAATTTAGTACATAAAATGCTGAATATGTTAACATTTTCTACTTGAGGAAATCTTGATAAATTATTAAATGACAAGTTTTATGCCAGGCATGGTGGTACATTCCTGTAACTCAGCAACTCAGGAGACTGAGGCAGGTGCATCTCAAGTTGAGTCTTCCCTGGGCAATTTAGTGAGATACTGTTTCAAAATTTAAAAATAATACAAAGGGCTGGGGATGTATCTCAGCTTGAAGAACCTAGGTTCAATTCCTAGTACCCTTCCACACACAAATACAGACACACAAAGTTATTAAATGTTATCAAAAAGTTGAATTGCTGTATTTAGAATAAGAATTTGTTTAATTGCACTCTGAATTCTCATGTATATCCTATATAGTCTATATACAAAATAAATACTACTCTTACACTGTTTCAATTACAAAATAAAATGGTCAAAATTAGGGATCAAAATCTAAAGTAAATAGGATAGACAGAGCAAATTCAGAGTTTACAATTATCTTTATCCTCAGATCAGCAAGAGCAAACATTTTCTTATGTTGTATTATTTGTATTGATTAGTTCATAAGAAAAATATTAAACTCCAGAAAAATTTACTGGTTACAAATGTTTGAATTTTTTGTCCTTTAGCAAATTTCTCCAGTTCTTTTGTTTTTTTGAGACAGGGTCTTGCTGCGTAGTTCAGGCTCATCATGAACTCACTATATAGCCCCGGCTGGCCTTAAACTTGCAGTAATCCTCCTGGCTTTAGCCTCCCAACTGCTGAGATTACAGGTGTGCCTCACCATGCCTGGCCAAATTTCTCTAGTTCTGAGATCTAGTTACAAATCTCTTCAACTAAACTACTTTTTAATGTTTTGTCCCCTAAACTAGAAGTAAAGTAATACATATATCAAGTAGATAAATATGACAATTCCTGCTCAACATTAAGTATCTATGGTTATCAAGAATATGAAATAAACTAGACCCAAGAGCACGTGTTTGTAATTCTCACACACTGGGAAGATGAGGTAGGAGTTACGTTTGGGCTCAGCCTGTGCAAATTAGAGACATCAAGATCCTGTCTCAAAAAATAAAGGGCTGGGGATGTGGCCCAGTGTAAAGGCCCTGGGTTCAATTTCCAGTATCACTGCCACACAAAAAAAATACTTTTAAGAGTCATAACTGTATAGCCTATGAGAGTAACATAACAGTTTTATGTTTGACTAACAATTTTTTTTCAAATCCATTTTATTCAACGATAAAAAGAAGAAAAAACTACAACAAAATTTCAAAACATGGCAATCAGGGACCAACAATGGTACATACATTGCACACTGTTATCCCCAAATCATTCGCCCAGCGCACAAGACGTCTGCATTCAATCGTCCGAACAATATCAGCACAAATCTTTCTCTTTAGCACTCAGAGAAATCAGTAATATAACTATTTTAACTATTTTTATATACATATACATGTTTTTTCTTTCAGCTTGTCACACTAATGAAACAATATGATGTTTACACATGTATTAGACTAACAAGTATATAAAATATCTATTGGCATAAATACCCTAAAATGAGTTCTAAATGTGCAAGTGGTCTATAAACAAGTCCTATTTACTGCCTATGGGTACAGAGATGTCTTAAGATCCATAGCAGCAGTCAAGAAGCCTCAACTGGTATGTTCATAAACATATGAACCAAAACTTCAGTTTAGCTGTTATACAACTAGCCACATGTGGTCACTTAAAATTTAAAATAATTAAAATAAAAAATTTAGCTCTTCAGTCATTTTATCCATGTTTCAAGTGCTCAAAAGCAACAAGTCACAAGTGTCTACTATACTGGACAGTGTTGCTACAGAACATTTCTATTGGCCAACACAAGTCTCAAGGATCATGATCCTATTTAGTTCTAGTTTAGTAATATAAATCTTTATGGATCTCTTTGGAGGGATTTGAGCCCTCCCAAACTATCACCATGAAACTCCCTCAAGTTAGCATTTCACAGATTTAGTGGCAAGGAATGGTATGGGGGATTAAAGTGGCTATCAGAAAAAAAGGGAATATCCAGCAGTAGGGATCCTAAAGCTCTGATAACAGCAATTCCAGTCTCTTGGTTGTGCAGATAAGAGTTACTGTGAAAATAAAAGAGGAAAGAATTTTCCATTTCAGCTGTTGTACAGGTAAAGATTATATGCCCATGTTCTTAAGGGGAAATATGAATTCCAAATGAAACATGCTTGAACATAACTCATTAACTTTTTGAGACGTTGTAAAAAAAATATATATATATATTTGGTGTTCCTGGGGATTGAACCCAGGGCCTTGTACATCCTGAGTAAGCTACCTCCCCAGCCCTTTTTGCTGTTTTATCTTTTTTGAGACAGTCTTGCTTTGTAATTCAGGCTGACCTTGAACTCATAGTGAACCTCTTGCCTCAGCCTCCCAAGTTCTGGGATTACAGGCATGTGCCACCACACACGGCTTGCTTCAACTTTTATACATGTAAGATTTAACCATATTTTAAAATGGATTATTCTAAAAAAGCTTTGTAAAATTACGAATTAACACAAAATACTTTTTAAGTGAAGGGATATCACTTAGTACCCACTAGGATGGCTATAATCAAAAGGCAAAGAATAACAAGAGTTGATAAACATACAATGAAACTGGAACCCTCATATCCTGTTAGTGGGAATGTAAAATCGTAGAGCCATTGGGGACAACACTTTAGCTCCTCACAAAGTTAATCATTAAAGTTACCAATCATTGCTAAAAAAAAGTTATCAAGCACATGACCCATTAATTTCTTCCTAGAGACAATTAGAAACATACATAAAAGTTTGTATACAAATGTTTATAGCAGCACATTTAATAACCACAGAAAAGTGAAAAACATTCAAATACTTATGGAGGCAAAACTGATGAAGGGATAACAAAATGTGATATAGCCATATATTTAACAATAAAAGGAAATGAAACAGTGATACCTGTTATACATATGGACCTTAAGGATATTATACAAAGAAACCAAACAGATCACATACTATATCATTTCACTTACATGAAATGTCCAGAAATGGCAAAACCATAGACAGAAAGTAGAACAATGCTGCCAAGGGCTTGGCTGGGGAAATGGGGAGTGGTTGCTGTTGGACACAAAGCTTCTTTCTGAGATGATGAAAATGCTCAAAAATTGATTGTGGTGATGGTTATGCAAATCTGAATATCCTCAAACAACTGAATTGTATACTTTAAATGGAAGTATTGAAGCTTTGTGTCATGCAGCACATGCCTATGATCTCAGCTACTTGGGAGGCTGAATGAGTATCCAAGTTCAAATCCAGCCTGGGGAACTTAGCAAGGCCCTATCTTAAAATACAAATAACTAAGTAAATAAACAAATAAGGGGTTGTGAGGTAGCTCAGTGTTAGAGTACTTGCTTAGCATGTGACAGTCCCAGGTTAAATCTCTAGTATTGCAAAATAAAAAATAAATAAAAAGTGTGAATTTTGGGGGATATAACTCAGCAAGCACAAGGTCATGAGTTTGATCTCCAGTACCAAAAAAAGTGTGAATTTTATCTTGATAAAGCTATTAAGAAAACAAGCCAGGAGCATATAAGCCTGTTAGTAAGGGAGTCACCCTGTGAGAAAAAAGCACCTATGAAAAGCAAAAAAGAGAATAGCAATGCTCTAAGATTCTGGGGGTAAAAAAAATAGGTAGTTTAGGAAGATAATTAAAGTCCTAATGACACCATTTAAACACCTGAAGCTAATTATCCTTGAAGCAAATTATACACTAAAAGGTTCACCGAGGAAATAATTGTTCATTTTTGGTTTAATCTACTCAAAACTAGATTTCTGGTACTTTAGTAAAAAATACAGTTACCAATGAATTATCCCCACATTTTTTGAACCATGGTTAACAGACCTCTGGGGAAAAGAGATAATCCAGATAGTGCGAGGGAGCTCCTTTTCTTTTTGAGACAGGGCTTCACCATGCAATTCAGGCTGGCCTGGAAATCACAGTGATTCTCCTGTCTCAGCTTCCAGAGTGCTAGGATTACAGGCATGTGCCACCAAGTCTGGCTTGTTTTGCTATCTTTCAAGAAATCTAATACAAGCATACTCTGGGATTACCATTTCACAACTAAATTAAGCTGGCTACATAATTTCAATAGTAAGTATGAACTGCAGATATGAAAAACTCTAGAAGTCAGTAGTGACTTTTTTTAGCAAAATATATTATTCATTCAAAATATTAAAGTGTACTCAAATGCCATTGCTTTTGTAGTTTCACTTATTGTTTTATCGTTGTGTTAAGAACATTGAGAATATTTTAAACATTTTAAGTATCAGTGTGTCTATGAAAATGTTATAACAAGAATTACTGGCAAAGTACTCAAATCCAAGACATAATGGTTTATACACAATGGCAACACTATAGTGCATGTGTTATTTGTTTTTAAGGCAAAATATGTTAATGTATGAATTGTTTTTTCTAAACTAAAACCTCAGAATTCAGGTTTTATTGCAGTGTTGGCACTTGGTGATAAACAAGTGGGTTTTAAGTCACAGTTTGGGCTTTTGTCTCTAAAAGGCTGTCCATCGCTGGTTTTTGTCTTGGATCCTTCAGACAATTTCACTGTCAACTAAGCAATTCAAATTCTCAAACCAGGTTTTGGGGAACAAATCACATACTCAAGAAGAAAATATATGGTCACTATCATTTCTTTTGGTCCAAAAACTTCTGCATTGTGCAAATTATTTCTGAAAGCCTAAACAAATGTACAGATGCATTTTGAGAAGATAGTTCTTTATTGGCTTTACTATTTTCGTAATATAGATTTTCAACTTTTATCTGTTTTTATACTTCACCTATTTGAAGAAAATAGGTAGTTTACAATAGGATTCAAAATTTATTAACATACTACATTGTGAAGTTTCCTATATTTTAAAACATTTTGTGTTCATTGTTAGGATGTGGCACTATAATGCAATATAATTTCTGCAAAATAATTTCATATCATATTCTGGCTAAAAACTGACCAGAAATATACTTGTTTCCTTTTGGTGGTACCAGAGACCAAAGCAAGTGGTGCTCTACCATTAACTATGTCTCTGGCACATTTTATTTTTTCAAGACAGGGTTTCACGAAATTACAGACTGGCCTTGAACTTGTGATCCTCCTGCTTTAGCCTATGGAATCATTGGGATTACAGGCATATGATGCTATCACACCCAAAGGAAATGTACTTTTATCACTATTTATATGTAAAAAATAACACAGCTTAGAGAAAAGACTTAATAGCATAATTGCTAGACTTTCAAAGCTAGTCTATATAGTAAATAACTTATATAATCTTCATATGATTTTCTATAATTCTTAATTGCTAACGTAACTGCAAGAAATATGTACTTATTAATTCATATTTTATAGGGGTAAAAATTATCTAACATAGAAAATGTCAAGTAAGTGTCATGGTGGGAATACTAAAAATAGAGGCAGAATATATGGGAAGTCTGGGTCTACCACTTTTGGCTGCCAAACCTACAGAAGCTTAATCAACCTCTTGGAGTGTTAGTTTATCTGTAAAGTGAAAACAGTAATACTCTGATTGTAGGACTATTGAAAAGTGCCAGAAGTACGTCTACAGTATATTGGAGTATTTTGCTTAACTTCTTCACTTGAAATCATACCACAAACCATGAGTGCAAGCAGTAAAAAAGAGAATAAAATTCTAAAATAAAAGTATATTAGAAGTTAAGTGCATACTTTTATTGAAAATAATTCTAAAGCAAAATCTAGTAAGCATTGTACTTGTTTACATTTCTGTATGTTTTTAGTACCTGTCTTAATAAAAGACTAAACTCGATTCCCTTAGCTTCTAAAATCATTTTGATTTTTCTATGCATGAAGTATCTAAAATCTTATAAATATCTTAATAGTTTACACTATTCCTTTATTCTTATGTAAATTATTTGTAAAAATGACTTCAATAGGTAATAAAATGGTCTATTCAATCCAGACGGTACCTAGTGATGACCGTTTTTCCTGATATATTGCAGGTAAACAGAACTAGTCATTCAGAGAAAACCACTGTGCAAAGAATAAAAGTCTAGGTATACATTTTTATATAATTTATAAATAATTTAAAAATTACTGAACAAATCAAGTTTTCCTGAATCATTATTTACCCTGAGATTTTGGATCAGGTGTTAGCCTTACAATATGTAAGTCTGTATCTCAGATAAGCCACAACCTCTAAAGGGTTAAAACAACCTGACAGAAAATCAATGTTCTTAAAGTCATTTTCTGATTATTCTCAGTTATATATCTAATTAGTGAATATATGTGATAAATATTTATGGTCTTTGAAAAGTTATTTTTAAATAAAATATTTTCAATATAAAATTCCAATATTCTATCATTTTTAAAAACTATAGGGCTGGGGATTTAGCTCAGCAGTGTAAGTGCCTGCCTGGCAAGCACTATGTCGTGAGTTTGATCCCTGTGAGTTCGAGCCCCAGTACCAAAACAAACAAAACTATAAACCAGGCATGGTGGGACAAGCATGTAATCCTAGCACTTTGGGAAGTTGAGGTAGGAGTATCTCACCTCAAAATATAACACAAAAAGGGCTGAAGCTGGGCATGGTGGTGTACACCTGTAATTCAAGCACTTTGGATGCTAAGGCAGGAGGATTGCCATGAATTCAAGGCCAGTTTGGGCTGTACAATGAGTTTGAGACTAGCTTAAACCACACAGTGAGGCCCTATCTCAATGCACAAACAATAAAAGGGACTGAGGTTGTAGCTCAATATGAAGGTTTTGGAGTTGATCTCCACAATTATTGAAAAAAAAAAAAAAGACGTTCAGTGGGAAGGACCTGGATTCAATGGAGGGACAGAGGGACTACAGATTACTTTTTTTTCAAGTTGTAAATATGTTAGGTTATTTTCTATTTCCCCAAATCCCTATTCCATTTAGAACTTCCCCTGCCCAGGTTGTAGCTCAGTAACAGAGTACTTGCCTAGCATGTGCCCAGCCCTGTTCCATTGTCAGCACTAGGAAAAAAGAAAAAATGGTGATTCAGTTCTAAATGTCCTCCTGAAAAAGGAAAACAAGTGGGAAAAAAGGGTATAGAGCTATATATCTCTTTCACTTTGCTCTCCTCTCTCCCTATTGAAAAATACAATGCTAGGGACTGGGGATTTAGCTCAGCTGCCTTGCAAGCATACAGTTGTGAGTTCGATCCCCGATACAAAAAAAAAAGACAATGCTGAGCAGTAAAATGCTGGACTGAAAAAACCAGACTGGAATAGAAAATCGAACTGGAGAAAATAAATCAGGCAGGGAAAACTGAGATTTGATCTTCAACATCAGAATTTTTCAACAGGTTTTTCAATTTTTCAGCGTGCTTAGAAATAATATTTAAATGTTAAAGTTGAAAAAATAAGTCAAAAATATAAAGAAGAGAAAATTGAGTTATCTCTTAAAAAAAAATTTAGGTCAATCTTCTTGCTTACTCTCCTCCACCACAACACTCTCATAAAATGTAGAGCATAAACTGGGTATGGTGACACCTATCTGTAATCGCAGTCGCTAAGGCAAGAGGAATTCAAGCCCGAGCCCAGCCTGGGTAACTGAGCAAGACCCTGTCTCAAAGGAGAGGAGGGGGTATAAGGTTCTAGTACCGCAAAAACAAAACAAAATAAAACAAAACAAACACCAGTCCAACCACTTGAGTTAGTGAAGTCCCCTCCGTGAAGCCGTTTCTCATCTGCAAAACAGTTCCATCAACACTCTACTGGCCACATCAAAAGGGGGTAATATCAATGCAGTGAACAAATGCAAAACATAATTATAATGGAATTTGTGCTGATATTAAAGCACTAAAAGTACACAGATTCAATCTAATTTTATAGATAAGCTAGTGTCTTCGTAGGCTTAGTAAAGTTTTTGCTTAAGGAGAGTTTGAGTTTACATTGTAACTCCTAAAGAAGGACGTCTCACAAATGCTTAGGGACTTTCGCAGTTTAAAACTCAACTTCTAGGCTTGAAATTTATGTTTAATGGCACCAAAAGACATTAAAACTCATACTCCTAAACAGAAAACAATAAAGCGAAAAATTTATGTTCATGGATCTTTAAAAGCAAAAACCAAAACCAAATTCTTTCAAACAAAGAGAATTCCTTAGATGAAGGTCTCCCATGCTTGTAAACTCATTCACTTGACACTGTCCTCAGATTTCTCCTTAAAAAGCATTAAAACTTGAGGTAAGTTGAGAGTACTCCTTCCATCTTTAGAGCAGGTTTCCTGAAGAAAACCTCATAATGAGACAATTTTTTCAGTCTCATTAAAAAAAACCGGCACAGCTTACTTAGAAAATCCCGCATCTAACTCCACGTTTCTCCCAAGGGCTCTCATCCTAGTACAGACAATAACGGAATGGAGCACGATTTCTTTGACACAGAAGAGGAACCCCCTTGGCAAAATAAAAGGATATGGACACAGAATTTGGGAACCCGGGTTGGGGGAGGGGGTCTCGGTAGAAAGAACCGAGGGGCCGCGGGAGCCCCGACATCTCAAAGTTGCCAGCCCCCACCATCACTCCTCAGACTAAGGGGACTTGGGGGTGGGCGGGTCTCCGCCAAACGCCGGCACCAAACGGACAAAAGACCAAAGGGAGCTGTTTTCAGAAAGAAAAGCCCAAACCACGCTGGGGACAGTCACAGGCCTTGGGATACAAGGAGGACGAGGCGGTAACGGTAGCCGCAGCCCGCGTGGCCCCGGCCTGGGAGGTAGCTGCCCACGCGATCCATGGGCTGCCCAGCGCGGCCAAACCTCGCAGCCAAGCGGCTACCTTTCCGAGCTCCCTCCCCCTCCGGGGCGACGCAAGATGGTGCCCACCCGCCGCCTTGCCGCCAAGCCCATTCCCCTCCCCCGCGCCCAGTGGATCCAGGCGACCCGCGCCGGCATCCAGACCCTCTGTCTGCTTTCCTCTTAGGCGGGCGGTCACAGCCGCCCTTACAGAAGCGGGAGAGAACAGCTGCCTGTATCCTGGCGACACGGGCGGGGAGCGGGGAACACTTACCGAGAACAGAGCAGTTCGGTCGGCCTGACTGCGGCTCGGAGCAGGAGAAGGAGAAAAAGGAAAAGGAGGAGCGCGAAAATACTAGGTGACCGCCGGAGGAACACCGGCGGCCACGAAGATTTTTCAGCGCGCAATGAGCGCTTCTAGTAGGGCAGAGTATTTAGCGGCACGCGCTGCCTCCTGGGTAGATGCTGGCTCCGCCCCTGCACATCCGGGTAGCTCTTCTAACGGACCCCAGAAACAGTTGCAAACATGTGCACTGATTTACACTCACTCGAAGGCAACAGTGCTATGCTCTTGGGCTGTGGGGCGGGGAGGGGGGGAGGGATAAACTGGGATGCTAATCCCACCAAGGAACCTGTCTTCCATAATGTATCTGACCGCATGGAAATGAGAATTTGGAATCCCGGGTGTAAGGGCTAAAGGCACCAGTATTTATTTCTAATCCTGTTTGATGAACCCTTTTAATTTTTACCAGATATATATGGCATATAAATCAAGCTATTTAAATAATTGATTAATTTCATCAGGTTTTAAATATATGGTTTTGCTTGAAGTTATTATTCCTTTATTCTGTCATTCAAGTGCTAGTAACTGTTACAAGCTTAAGAAAAATACATTAAGAACTGGGGTTGGTGGCACATGCCTGTAATCTAAGAGGCTGAGGCAGAAAGGCTGCAAACTCTAGCCCAACCTGGGCAGTTTAGTGATTCAGCAAGTGGGTTCCGGCTCTGTATGTAGTTCCAAGTGATCATCCTGGACTCACATCTGGACCATGTTTGGTTGAATACAATATAAAGTACATAAGTGTGTTTGTAATGATACAGAACGGCCTGAAGGCAACAGAAGGGTATTTAAATTCATTGATTAATCTCTGCACTGACAGGGCTTTTTTTTTTTTTTTTGGTATGGGAGAGAAAACTCAGAACCTCACACTTGCCAGGCAGGCGCTTAGGCCACTGAGCTAAATCCCCAGCCTGGACAGGGCATTTTCAAGAGTTGAGCATTCTCCATAGAAGACATTACTACTATTTACTCCCCTTTCCCTAATGAAAAAAGACCTTTACACAAGCTACATCCCTGGCCCTTATTTGTTCATTTTGTTCATTCAGTCAGTCAGTCAGTCATTTATGACAGGGTCTGCCTAAATTGCTAAATATCTTAGTCTAGGCTACAACATCCATCCTCCTCCTGCCTCAGCCTCACACAGTGCTGGGATTATGAGCATACACCAACACACCCAGTAAATTTTCAAGATTTGTTTGCTTTTCTTTTTGAGACAGTCTCATTATGTAGCATGCTGGTTTTGAACTTGCTTATGAAACACAGGCTGGCCTCAAATTCACAGAGATCCACCAGCCTCAGCCTCCTGAGTGCTGGAATTACAGGCATTAACCACTGTGCCCCACTCATTTTCAAATTTGAAATCCAGAAAAACATTTTTTTCTTTGTAAATCAGTATATGAGAGGATAAATCCACAAAATTTAATGACACATTATTTTTTATTTTTACTGAAATGCCTTAGGCTGTTCTGCATACGAGTTTCTGCTCAGAGCTCAGAACAGAAAGCTGGTAGAAAACCAGCAGGTAAAAACCAGGCTAGGGAAATTGCTGCTAGGAAGAAGGACTGCACTGCCTGTTGGACTCCAGATGATGTGCATTTTGCTTCTGTCCAGAGACTTTGCCTGAGACTTAAATTAAGGGCAGAGGACTAATTAATCTGGCAGAAGACATTTCAAGGGAGTTGAATGTTCAGGCTCTCTCATGGCTATTGTTGGGGGATTTTAGCCAGATTTATGTTGAGAATCAAGTGTGATTCAAATTTTGTGAGTTTGGTCAGAAAAGACGCTCCAGCAAAGATAGAGCTAAGGAGATCTCTGTTGTTGAGAAAGAACAGGAGAATATTAAAGATGGCCTGAGAGCATCACAAGAAGTAGCAAGTGTCTACCCTTTGCAGCCTCAAAGCTGCAAAAGCAAAAGATTTTGCTTTGAGGAGAAAGCTGCAGAGCACCATGTAGCAGAATGGTGGTGGCCTCACCATGTGCCAGAATGGCAGCAAGCCACACCATATGCCAGAATGGCAGTGACATAGAGAATTTGTTCCTCAGAATTGGATTCAGAGTTTCCAGTGATCTAGGTACTTGACCCCTACAGTCAAGTGGAAAGGAAGCCTGGCTACTGCTCCTGCTGGCAGTGGACCTTGGTATCGTCCACATGGTGCTGATTTTAGGCACATGCAGAATGCAAGAGTTCTGAGGTTAAAAAGGTTTCCACCCAGTTTTTAGAAGAAGGCCTGAGGGACCAGGCAGTGTGCTCCTGAGAGGGCAATATATGAAGCTGTGAGAATGAAGCCAAAGGTGCAGTGGAGACCCTAGAAATCTGGAGAATCCAGGAATGTGGATCATCTGAAGAAACCTGCAAGGAGGGAGAAAAGTGAGTCTAAGAGTGAAGCCATGGATGCTACAATGACCATCAGTGCCTTAGAAATGGAGCTACCCAAGCCTGTTGGAGCTCACAGCTTGCCACAGATTTCCTCAGATGCTTCATGTGAACTATAGGACTTAATACTTGCCTTGCTAGAGTTGAACTTGCTTTGGTCACAATCCTTCATATCCCATTGTTTGTTCCTTTTGGAATGGTAATGTTTATCTTGTACCATTGAATGTTGGAAGTGTCTACCTTTTCATTCTTAGCTCACAGCTAAAAGTTTGCCTTAGATTTTGGAGGAGTCTTGGAACTTGGAAACTGTTAGGACTTTGGCAATTCTAAGAGAGGAACTACAGTGCCTTTTGCATAAAGGGATGTGCATGAACCTTTGGTAAACTGGGGGTTTTATGTCTAGATGTTCCCCCAAAGCCTCATGCAGTCATGGAGATGGGATTCTAGAGTTTGTGTTTGATTCATGGTCCAGTGCTGGGATTATGGGTTTGAGTGCTACACCCAACCTAGGGCAGGAGCCTGTATACAAGATAAGAGAGGGAAAGAGACTTGCTTTCTCTCTCTCCTCCCCTTTTGCTCTTGTTGCTTTTGCTGTCTTCTGCCACCATGAACTGTTGCCCCTCTGCCACACTACTCTGCCTTGAAGCCAATTGATTATGGACTGAAACCTCCATTAGCCATAAGCTAAATAAACCTTCCCTTCTTTAATTTTGGGCATTGGGTATTTTGTCTCAGCAACAAAGAAAATAGCGAAGACATCTAGGTTGTCTCTGTACTCTTGTTGGTTATTTCCTTTGCTGTGAAAAAGCTGTTTAATTTGACATAATCCTATTTGTTGATTCTTAAAATTATTTGTTCAATTGAGGTTTTATTCAAGAACCTGTAACTTCAAGAGTTTTACTGATTTTTTGGTAGTAGATTAAATTTTTTATATATAGGTTTTGACCTATTTTGTTTTAATTTAGTACATGGTGAAAGATAGGGATCAAGATTACTTCTTTTAAGGCATGACATGGTGATGCACACCTGTAGTGCCAGTGCTTGGGACACTGAGTCAGGAGGATCACTTTTGAGTTCAAGGCCAGCCTGAACTGCATAGTGAAATACTGTCTCAAAAAGACAAAAAAATTCCTTCTGCCTGTGATATCCACTTTTTCTAGTACCTATTATTAAAGAGACTATCTTTTCTTCATTTTATATTACTTTGTCAAAAATCAGATAGCTTCTGCACTCTCTATCTAGTCCATTGGTAAATATATCTGTTATTCAGAGCAAAAAGACAACTCAAAGAATGGGAAAAAATTATAGCCAGTTGTCCCTCAGACAGAAGTCTTATATATAAAACATACAAAGAATTGGAAAAAAAAACAGACTCCCAAATTTAAAGACCCAATCCAAAAATGGGCATCTGAGATGAATACACACTTCTCAGATGAAGAAATAAAATGGCAAATAAGTATATGAAAAAATGTTCAACATCACCGATCATTTGAGAGATGCAAATTAAAACAACATTGAGATTTCATCTCACTCTAGAAACAATGGCTATCATCAAGAAATCCACCAATAAATGGCCAGAGATTTAGCTCAGCTGCATAAGTGCCTGCCTGGCAAGCATGAGGTGATGAGTTTGATCCCTCTACTGAAAGAAAGGGGAGGGCAAATGGCTCATTTGCACTAAGAATTATGTCCAACTTTATTCTCTGTGCAACATCCTTCCCAAAAGTATTGGGCTGGGGGTTTAGCTCAGTGGCATAAGAGCCCGCCTGGCAAACGTGAGGTCCTGAGTTTGATCCTTGGTACAAAAAAAAAAAATCCAAAAAAAAAAAAACAGAAAAAAAAAGAAATCAACAAATAAGAAATGCCAGCAGGACTGTGGGGAACAAGCAACCTTTTCCGACTGTTGGCAGGAGTGTAGACTGGTGCAACTGCTGTGGAAATCAGTGTGTAGATTCCTTAGGAAACTAGGATTAGAGGTCCCATTCAACCCAGCTATTCCCCTTCTGTGTATCTTCCCAGAAGAATTTAAAACATCATATCACAGCAATATATATGTGCACCCATGTTTATAGCAGCACAATTTGTAACAGCAAAATCTTGGAAACAACCCAAGTGCCCATCAATTGAGGAATAGACAAAAAAGATGTGTGGGTGTTTTTCTTATATAATGGAGTACTACTCAGCCACAAAGAAGGATAAATTCTAGATTTTTACAGATAAATGGTTAGTCTTCAAACTAAAACCAGGTTATCTACCAATTTATTTAGTTTGCATTGAGGATTTTTAGTGTATATTAACAAGGAATATTTCTCTGTGATTTTATTTTTCCTTTTTAATTGACAAGTGTAATATATTTAAATAGGTATACATTATGGAATGTTTAAGTTAAATATAGTAACATATTCATAACCTCATATACTTATGTTTTGTTTTGTGGTGGGACTATGGTTATCTTGAACATTTGCCTTGTTGTTGAGACATAATACCTGACACCCACAAATTAAAAGAGGATAGGATTTTTTTAAGCTCATGATTGTAGTCTATTAACAGCTCCAGGGCAGAAACAGGATGGCAGAGGGGCATGGTGAAGGTAAAGATGCTCAACTCATGGCAACCATTAAGCATAGAAGGAAGGGAGGAATTGGAGGCCAAAATAAACCCTTCCAGGTCATGTTTGCAATGATCTACTTCCTACTAGGCTCCAGTTCCTAAGAGCAAGTTAGCTGTAATACCACCATGATCCAAACACCCTCCAAACACATGAGGATTTGGGGGGGCACTTTAGATCATGACAACGGTTTTGTCTGTTCTTGGCATTAGGGTAATACTGGCCCCAGAGTTAATTAGAAAATATTCCATTATTTTCTATGTTTTGAAAGACTTTGTGTAGCGTTGGTATTAGTTCTTTAAATATCTGGTAGAATTGAACAACTTACCTATTTGATCCGGGACTTTTCTGTGTGGAAAATTTTGGATTATTAAATCAATCTCTTTAGTTATCATAGATTTATTCAGATTTTGTATTTCTTCTTGAATTAGCATCTAGAGCTTTTGTCTTTCTAGGAATTTTTTCATTTCATCCAAATTATCTGATTTTTTGATATACCACTGTTTATAATATTTCCTTATGCTTCCATATGGTGAGCAACTGAAATTTGAACCATTTTGGTGGAGATTTGTGCTATTGAACTACACTCTGGTAAGTGTGAAATGTGGACATATCAGAATCATGCAAAGCAAGAACTATTTTTATATGACCTATCTGCCCAGGGCTAGGGGGCAAAATTTAAAAATGCCAATGTTTTCTCCCTTTCATATCTACTCCATTTCCCCACATTTATAATCATGATGCCACCAGAGAGTGATGATGGGAATGTGCAATGCAGCCTAAATCAGTCAGTTTTGGATTAACAGTTTTAGTTAAGCATAATGGCAAAATGGTGAAATGGTGAGATTATAATTAGCCATTTATTTTCTATCTTGTTCTTGTATGATAAATTAGGATGTACTGAATTACCATTGTTTTAATAATATTCTACCATAAGAATATTTATTATATTAAATTATGTGTTATCTAATATCCTATCAACCACAGTCACCTGTTAGTTCATTAACTCAATAAATATGGGCTGGTATTACATGCTTGGAATGTATGTACTCTATCAGTGAATAAAACTTTCAATGACTCTTCTGTGGTTTTTAAAATTTAAGGGCCTATTAGGCAGCTGGTACATGAGTCAATAATAATGAAAGTAAAATAATTAAATGAAAAATAATGAAACCATTATCATTGAAGATAATATTGTCAAGGTGTAAGTAGAAACTTAGATATTGAAGTGAACACCTTAAAAATAAGTTAGATAATTTAAATAGTTATCACTGAGGCCCAGATAAATATTATAAACCTGCATATGTGATACTCTGGGAGTGACACAAAAACATAGCACCACTTATATAGTCTAGCTAGATGTGTATATCTTGAGTCTAATCAAGTCAAACAAATCTCCAAATGCTTAATAATCTGCAAACAAGGATTGCATAATTCAAAAATATTGTCAGCTGTATGTGGTGATAAAGGCCTGTAATTCCAGTTACTTGGTAGACTGAGGCAGGAGGATTTTCAACTCAAGATCGGTATAGACCTTGTCTTAAAAAATAAAAATAAAAAGGACTGGAGATATAAATCAGTTGGTAGTGTATGGTCTATTTTGGAGAATGCCCTATGTGCAACTGAGAAGAATATGTATTCTGATGTGATTGGGTGGAATACTCTGTAAACAGATTTGCTTCAGTTCTGATATTTCTTTGCTGATTTTTTTGTCTATCTAGTTCATCTATCTATTTGTAACAGTGGTGTATTATGTTTTCCCATTACACTTGCATTATTGCTCATTTGAGTTTTCATGTCTATTAATATTTGTCTTATATGGTTGGATGCTCCTATATTTGGTGCATACATATTTATGATTGTTATCTCATCCTCTCAAGGTTTTCCCCCAACAAGTATGTATTGACCTGCGTTATCTCTTTTGATCACTCTTGATTTGAGGCTCACATTGTCTATAAACAGAATAGCTACCCCTACATTTTTTTCTGGTTTCTTGTTGAATGGGGTATTGTTTTACATCATTTGACTTTTAGTCTACAAATTTTTTTTTGAGTTAAGTATATTTCTTGTATACAGCATGTTGTTGGATCCTGTTTCTTGATCAATTCTATCAATCTGTTTCTTTTGATTGGTGAATTGAGTCCATTTCCATTGATGGTTATAACATATATATTGGCTTGTCTTTGTCATAGTATGTTCCTGCTGTTGGTGCCCTACTTTTCCCTCTCTGATTGCTTGCAATTATTGGAGGTTTCTTTCTGTCATTGTTCTTAGAATTGTGATCACTTTTATATGTCTAGAATATCTTTCATCACCCTTTATAGTCTTGGTTTGGTGGTCATGCATTTCTTCAACTGTTCTTTGTTATGAAAATATCTTATTTCCCCATTAATTTTGAAAAATTATCTTCTGGAGTACATCAATCTAGGTTGAAAGTTGTTTTCTTTCAGGAATTGAAATACTTCACTCCAAGCTCTTCTTGACTTGAGGACTTGTGTTGAGAAGTCTGCCATGATTCTGATGGGTTTTCCTTTATAGGTGATCTATTTATTTTCTCTGACATCTTTTAATATGTTGTTCTTGTGCTGAATTACTGCAATCTTGATTATTATATGTCGAGGTATAGGTTTATTTTGGTTATGGCTAATTGGAGTTCTATATGCCTGTTTTCTGTATGTCAGATTTTTTCCCCATGCTTAGGAATTTGTTTACTATTATTTCTACAAATAGTTTTTTTTTAATGTAATTTGTGTGGACTCCTGCTTTTTCATTGACATCAGTTATTCTTTTTTTAAAGAGTAGGATATATCTATTGAGCAGGAGAAATATAGCTCCTGTGAGTCAGGAAAGGGCCAAAATGGGTAGCCAGGGACCTTAATCTATAGGGATATTTTATAAAACAATACCCATGTGGGTATACCATGGGTTACAGCTACAATTAACTAATAAGGGTACAAGTATAGTTGCTTAGTAATAGTGATCCCATGGGGAAACAAATCATGTAACAAGGACACCAATTATTCTCATATTAGTTTTCTTTGTGTTGTCTTGCAGCTGTTGAATTGTTATTTCCTGAACTTTTGTTATTTTCAGATCTTTCCTTTCATGATCATTAGCAAAAATGCTATCTTTAAGGTCTGAAAGTTTGTCTTCAGCTTTGTTCAAGTGATTTTTCCAGCTTTCAATGGAATTTTTAATTTCCTGCATATCTATTTGAATCCATTTCATGCATTCTATTTCTTTCCTATATTGATCATTCACAGTCTCTATACTGTTACTATCTGTTATGGTTTGAGTCTAGATGTTCCCCCAAAGCCTCATGCAGTTATGTAAGTGGACTTCTAGAGTTTGTGAATCACTCATGGAACAATGTTGGGATTTGGGTGTGAGTGATACATCCAAGTGGATGTGGCATACAGACAATATAAGGGACAGAAGAGTCTTCTCTCCATGCTCCTCCCATTTTGCTCTTGTTGCTTATGCTGTTTTCCACCACCATGAACTGTTGCCCTTTGCCATGTGACACTCTGCCTTGGAGTCAGTTGATTATGGCCCGAAACCTCCACAAATCGTGAGTTAAATAAACCTTTCTTTTCTTAACTTTGGGTGTCAGATATTTTGCCTCAGCAATGAGAGAAAAGTAACCAACACATTATCATTATTCTTTAAATATATCTGTGCTCTAGATTTGCTGAGAAATTTCTTTGTGAGTGTTGACATTTTTTTTTTACCTGAGTGATTACTTCTGATCTGATTTCCTCTATAGCCTCATGGATTTCTTTCTTTATTTTGGTTGCTATCTTTTCAGAAATATCAGGTGTGTGCCTTCCATTTTTCTCTATTTCATTGCCTCCTAGACTTGCTCTGGGTTGGCTGGAGATCTAAGGTTGCATTCTGCTTCTGCATCTTGTCATTTTGTATTTCAAAAGTTTTTATTTTGTTTTCTGTGTTGATCCTTGTAAGTTTTTGTGGTAGGTAGCTTTATAGGTAGTTATATAACAGAACCAGTTGTAAATTAGAATCTTGTATGCAAAGTGTTTCCTCTTGGTGGAGTGGTTTTACTCCTGGTGGGGAAATTTAATAAGAATAGTGGATAGAACAAAGATAACTGAAAAGAAATAGAAGGCAGACTGGAAAATGAAGGATGATCACACAAGCTTTGGGAAACCAGAGAAAAAGACAGAAGAGAAACAATGATGGAGTAAGCAAGGAATTACTGAAGTTGACCAGAAAAATTAGAGAGGCTATTCACTCATATGGAAATATGATTAAATCTAGAGAGATAAATTGAGGAAAGGGGGAAAGAAGATGAATAGAGTAGAACAAAAATATAGGTAAAAGACAGAATTAAAAAAGGGAAAGGAACAGGAAACAAACCAGTAAAAAAATGAAAATTAAAACTAAAAAAAAAATTCTGATGTGCACTGAGAGCCCAAAACTACTGGATAACACTGCCACTCCTGCAGTAGAGTTTATGCTGGATTTGAGGCTTGTGGCCTTCTACTCATTATCCTGTTTCTCTTGGAAGTGTCTCTCAGTTGCTGTGCTGTTTTCAGACAGAAATGGGGCTCTTCCCATTCCCATGCACCTTTGGCTTCTCCTGGTCTTTGCTCAGCCTTTTGTGTTCCTCTTTCACTGGCAAGTTTCTGTCCTCTCAGATCCTTTGTTGCAGGATGGGATGGGACGCTGTGATATGGTCTGGTAGTCTGCTCCTCCTGTTGCAGTCCAAGGCTGCTCAGTCTCCAATTCTTACTCCTCTCCTTAGGTGGAGAACTAACTTCCCATTCACTGCATTACAAGTTCTGCTTCCATGGTCATACACCTCTATTGTAGTCTGTAACTTCCTCAGGCAAGATGGGGGGCTGCCTGGAATTTAGTTCAGTGGCATAAGCGCCTGCCTGGCAAGTGCGAGGTGGTGAGTTGGATCCCAGGTACCGCAAAAAAAATAAAAAAAGATGGGGAGGGGGCTATAGGTTGCCTATCTGCTCCAGCCCTTGGCAGCCTGGGAATAGCCTGGGGCTGCACAGTCAAACAATGCAAGGTTGTCTAATTCCTCACTCCTCTCATGACCCAGGTCATGGGGTATGATGTTAGCTGTTCCATTTACCATGCACTACTGTAGTCTTTAATCTTGTTCCTGGCAGTTCCAGTTAGCACTTTGGTGCACGAAAGGAATGGGGAGAAAAAGAAAAGAAAAAGAAAAGTAAAAAAAGGAAAACTGGCTGATCATCAGGGAGGGAGCACTTCATGTCAGGATAATTTACTGCTGGCCTGCAGTGTCTTCTGTTTGAAGGAAGGCAGAAGAGGCAGGCAGGGACATTATATCCCAAGTCTATACTGTATGGCTTGATTTAGTCACGTTATTTTAATATACCCTTCCTCCTCCTCCTCCTCCTCCTCCTCCTCCTCTTTCTCCTCCTCCTCCTCCTCCTCCTCCTTCTCTTCCTCTTAGATTTCAAGTATGGCCAGAAGTCATCCTGATTGGGTGACTCAACAGCAGCTAGGTGGGCTGGCCCAGCATTTTATTAAGTCCTTTATCTATATTTTGCTTGATATATTAGTCTCTTATGTCAGATTGACTTTAGTTTAAGGCAGTATTCCCCTCTTCTTTTTCCCAGTTACCTGTGTTTTAGTTGAATTTCTCTGAGTAGCTCTGAAGGAGGCTCCTCCTCTATTCAGGCATGTTGTCTCCTCCCTCATTGTGAATTTTAGTACCTATTGTGTCTTTACATATTTAATTTTTCCTAAGGTCATGCCTTGTTAGTATTACAATGTACTTTCAACAAGCTTGAATATGTAGATGAGTTTCCTAATCTTAACAGTTGAATTATTTGGAAACATTTATAGCTTCTATTTATCAATGAAGGAGCCTCATACTTCTGCTTTTTTACTTCCATTGTTATGACTTCACAGAGTCCAGGTGGATGGCCTTCAAATTGTTCTACCTCATTGCCCCCTGGGTTTGCCTAGGGTTAGCTATAAGACTGGGGTTGTAGCTTGCTTAACTGTCTGCTTACTTGCTATATTATTTTTTAATTTCCAGGTTGATGCTTGTAAATTGATTATGACAAGTAGCTTTATCGATAGTATTTAGAACACTTGGGAAATGATTGCTTTTCAGAGATGTCTTCCAGGTAACTGAATTTGGGTTTTGAGTCTGTTGTAAGATACTATCTCTTTGATTTTGGAGAGATAAGAAATTGCTGCCTATTTGGCCTAGCCCCTGATTCTTTGGTACAGGCCTATAGTATTTTTGTAACTCTTGGGCAATTTCACTCTTGGCATACCAAGAAAAATAACTGATTATAACAATCATATCACCTTGGCTAAAGAAGCACGATCAGCACTGCATTTTGCTGTGTTTACTGCTCTATTCCACTGGTGTGTTTCTTGTGGATGACTCTGGGATCAGTAGTAGTCATCATGTCTACAAATTTGGGCTGCCCCTCCCACACAGTGAGTCAGGGCTCAGGTAGAAAGCAATGCTTGCTAGCTCCTTCTGCTTTGAGATCTCTCTTTTTGCTCTCCCTGTGGAGTTCAGTTCTCACTTTAGATCATTGCCAGGTCCCAGGAACCAACTTCCCTCCTTTTTCTCTTTCTCACATTGCTGTATTCCAGTGTCTGAACACCAAATCTAGGAGAGGTTGTTTCTCTGCTGCTCACTACTCTGACATCTTCAAGAATTAACATTTCTAGAAAATATTTTAATCAATTTTGTACATATGTTCATATCTGTGTGTGTTGGGGTGTTGGACAGAGGGATGTATGAGGTGAATATGCATTTCAAATGCCTAGTTTTATTTTATTTATTTATTTTTGGTACCAGGGGAAAAACTCAATGACCTTGTACCTGACTTGTAGGCGCTGTGCAGCTGAGCTGTACCCCTGGCCCTCCAATACCCAGTTTTAGATTGGGTCTTTAAATTTGGTGGTGATGGGGGTCTGATTTTTTTTTTGTTCTTTAGTCCTTTGTCTGAGGAATAGCTGATAACAGACTTTTTCCCATTCTGTTTGTTGTCTCTTCAGTTTGTTGGTGGTTTCTTTTGCTGTGCAGAGTACAATGTATTTGGATCACATTCATATCCCCTATTCACTCCCTTACAGGCCCTCCCCCTCCCTCTTCTTTCCTTTGTCTTGTCTAATAATAGTTTTGCTTTTACTTTCTTGTTATCTTTTTTAGATTTCACATGTTAGGGAGAGCATGCTATACTTTTTTATAAGTCTGATATACTTAACACAATGATCTCTAGACTCCTCTATTTCTCTGCAAATGACAAAATTTCATTCTTTTTAATGACTCAGTAATAATCCATTGTGTATTATATATTATATTTTCTTTATTCATCTGGTACGGGCACATAGGTTGGTTTCATATCTTGGTTATTGTGTATTGTGCCACAAGAAACATGGATATACTTTAGATATTAATTCTTAATCAGAAGATCAGAAGCAAAGATTTATTTTTCCATTCTATAGATTGGCTTTTCACTTTGTTGGCTATTTCCCTTGCTATACAGACACATTATTATTACTGTTGGTGTTGTTGTTTAAGCAAGATCTTGCTATGTAGTCCAGGCTAGCCTCAAACTTCTGGCAATCCTCTTACTTCAGCCTCCTGGGTGCTATGATTATAGGCATACACCACCATTCATGACTTCAGAAACTTTCTAGTTTGATATAGTACTATATGTTGATATTTACTATCAATTCTGGTGCTATTTGAGCTCTATTCAAGAAGTTATTGCCTGTGCCTTAACAGTTTCAATGTTTTAGGTCTTATACCTAGGTCTTTGATCCATTTTGACTTGATTTTTGTACAAGGTAAGAGCTAGGGATCCAGTTTTTCCAGTACCAGTTGTTAAAAGAGGTTTTCTTTTCTTCAATGTATATTTTAGGCACCTTTGTCCAGAATTAGAAGGCTGTATCTGCTTAGGTGTGTTTCTGTATCCTCTGTTCAGTTTTATTAATGTAAATATCTACTTTTGTGCCAATACCATGCTGTTTTTGTTGTCATGACTTTATAGTGTGATTGGAAATCAGATATTGTGATACCTCTAGTCATGCTCTTGTTACTTAGGGTTATTCTGAGTCTTTTGCATTTCCTCATGAATTTTAGGGTTTTTCTAGTTCTTTGAAGAATATAATTGATATTTTGGTGCAAGAAATTAGCACATTGTTTTTGGTAATATGATATTTTTTAGAACATTAAAAATCTCAGGTCATTCTATAGCATATAATATTTACATAAATTTAGGTTATTAAGTTCCTGTACATGGCATATCTTTATTCTGCTTATTTCTCCTTGCCCTCCTCCTCACTCCTCACACTTTTCTCCCTTGAATCTCTTGCAAGAGGTCCATCCCCCTATCCCATTCTATCCATCTTTTACTATTCTTTTTGTACTTTGTCTCATTCAAATGAGAGATGCCATATTTAAGCTTATGTGTCTGGTTTATTTATTCAACATTATATTGAATAGAACAATACCATTAATCAGAACAGATCAATACAGTGATAAAAATATTTGCCTTCAACTAGGATTGTGAGCCCCATTCAATCCTGCTATTCCCCTCCTGGGTATTTTCCCAGAAAACTGAAAAGTTCATATCACAGTGATATAGGTGCACCATGTTGATAGCTGTACAATTTGTGATAGCTAAATCCTGCAAACAACCAAGATGCCCATCTACTGCAGAGTGGATGAAAAAGATGTGGCATTTTTATACAATGGAATATTACTCAGCTATAAAAAAGGATGATCTTAAGGCCTTCATAGGTAAATGGAGACAACTTGAGACTATCCTCATTAGTGAAATAAATAGGAATCATATTTATAAATATCATATTGTGTCTTAGTGTAAAATCTTCCTACAAATATCTCAAATTTGTCCTTCTTTGTAGCTGAGTAGAATTATATATATAAATATCAATCACATTTTCTTTGTTCTATCATCTGTTGATGGGTATATAGGCAGCTTTCAGGATTTAGCTATTATGAATTGTGCTGTTCTAAGCATTGGATTGCATGTATCACATTAGTATGGTGTGGTAAGCTCTTTGGGAAAGAAACAGCATGGGGATAGTTGGGTCATAGGGAATTTCTAATTTTAATTCTTTGAAAAATTTCTATACTGGTTTCCATATGATTGTATTAGTTTATATTTCCACTAACACCAGCATTTGTTATTATTTGATTCTGTAATGATTACCATTCTTTCTGGAGTAAGATGAAATTTTAACATTGTTTTAATTTGCATTTCTCTAATGGCCAATGATATTGAACATTTTTCCTTAGGACCATACTTAAATTTAATAAAAGCTATTTATGACAAACCAGTAGCCAGCATCATACTAAATGGGAAAAACTAAAAGCATTCCCTTAAAATCAGCAACAAGACAAGGATTTCCACTATAATCACTTCTTACCAGCACAGCACTTGAAACATTAGCTGGAGCAATCGGGCAAGAGACAGAAAAGGGATATATATGAGAAAAAAAGAACTCAAATTATAATTTGCAGATAACATGATACTCTACATACAAGACCCAAAGAACTCCACCAAAGAATTCTTAGAATTAAGAACAAACTTCAATGTATCTAGATACAAGATCAACACACAAAAATCATTATCCGTTATGAGAACTATGGCATTCATAGAAGCTTCAAGAAAAATGAAATTAGGAATTAATCTAACCAAGGAAGTAAAAAGCTCTACAAAGAAACTACAGTACTGTTTTTTTAAAAAAAGAGAGAGATTTAAGGGGATTTCAACAAATGGAAAAACGTCCTCTGCTCTTGGATAGGCAGAACCAATATTTTCAAAATGGCCATAGTCTCAAAACTGTTGTACAGACTCAATGCAACCAAAATAAAACCCAATCAAAATACAAACCCAATCAAAATACCTACAGCATTCTTTATTGCACTAGACAAACCAGTCATAAGGATTCTGCTAGGTGTGGTGGCACAAGCCTGTAATCCCAGTACTTGGGAGGCTGAGGCAGAATGATTATTGTGAGTTCTAGGCCAGCCTGAACTATATAGTGAGACACTGTCTCAAAAAATTTTTGTATGAATCCAGAAGAGAACCAGAATAGCAAAATCAATTTTGGGTAAGAAGAACAAAGCAGGAGGCCTTACAATCCCTGACTTCAAGCTAAATTATAAAGCAATAGTGATCAAAATATCATGGTACTGGAACAAAAACAGATACATGGATCAGTGGAGCAGAACAGATTATATGGAAACATCCTCAGACACGTTTATCTAATTGATCATTGACAAAGGGACTAAAAGCATATGTTGAAGGAAAGATAGTCTATTCAATATGTGGTTCTTGGAGAACTGGTTTGCAGAAAATTGAAACCTGTACATCTCATGGTATACTAAATTAAAAAGAGAAAAGAAAGGGCACTAAGGGATATAATTGCATGTATGTTTGAGTGTGTAAAACAGATGATCATAGTGCTGAATCTTTGTTGGATCTTTGAGAAGAACTGTTTCCAGTCTCACTGTTTGAATGTGTACTATGTACCCTTTAATTTTGTAACTTGAACAAAATGACAATATGTAATTTGTCAACTAGTGACTTCTTACTGTTTATCTTTTTCCTGAAATTCTGTAATATCTCTACCCTTTTTCTGTTTTTTTTTTCTCAAAGATCTAAAATTAAGACTGAAACATTAAACCTTCTGGAAGGTAAACAAGGCAAAACAGTGGCAGACATAGGTGTAGGGAAGGATTTTCTAAAGGAACCTCCATTACACAGAAATAACAGCAAGAATTAACAAATGGATTATATCAGGCTAAAAAGCTTCTGTAGAGCAAAATAATCAGTGAGTAAAGTGAACAACCTACAGAATGGGAAAAAATTATGCTAGGTACTCTTCATATAGAAGAAAGTTGTCTAGAAAATGTAAAGAATTGCAAGTCATGTGCATCTGTAATCCCAGAACTCAGGGGACTGAGGCATGAAGATCACCATGAGTTCAAGCTCAGGCTGCCCTCGACTACATAGTAAGACCTTATCTAAACAAATAAACAAACACCCAGAAAGCAAAACCTCAAACAAATTAAAACACCTGAAATTAAAGAGTCAGTCAAGAAATGGGCAAGAGAAATGGCCAGATACTTCAGAGAGGAAGAAGTACAAATTGTCAACAACTATGGCCTTTTAACAATATTGGTGCTGCAAATCCATCAACATGGAAGATCTTTCCATCTGTTATTATCTACTTTCCTCTGTTAATATCTACTTCAATTTCTTTTCTCAGTGTTACAAAATTTTCATTTTAGAGGTTTTTACTTCTTTTGTTAGACAGATCCCTAGGTATTTTGTCATTTTGAAGTTATAGTCATTGTTAGCGTATAGGAAACCTGTTGATTTTTTTAAGATATTGATTTTTAAATGTCATTTTAAAATCCTGCTAATTTGCTGTTTTTTTAATCAGCTTTGAAAGTTTTCTGGTGAAATATTTAGGATCTCTGTCATACAGGAGCATATTACATGCAGACCATAATAATTTGACTTATCCCTTCTTATTTGTATCTCATTTATCATATTTTCTTGCATAATTGCATTAGCTAAAATTTCAAGAAAAATATTAAATAGGAGTAAGAGAGAGTATCCTCAGTCTGGAAATCAGCACCATGCATGGGCCACTGCTGGACTGGGAACAGCCAGACCCAAGCCTCTTGCAGTGAGTCAGTGCCATTCACGGACTGGGGAAGGATGAGAGAGAACAAGGCCACACCAGCAAACAAGTCCAGTCTGGGAACCAGTGCCATGTGCAGGCCACTGCAGGACTAGAAACAGCCAGACCCAAGCTTCTCTCTGTGAGTCAGTGCCATTTGCAGACTGGGGGGAGAGAGAACAAGACCACATCAGCAAGCAAGCCCAGTCTGGGAACCAGTGCTATATGCAGGTCATCACCAGACTAGGAACAGCCAGACCCCAGCCCCTTCCAGCACGTGGGCTGGCAAACAAGAAGTACCAATCGTCTATCACCACCCCCACCAGCGCACCTTCCCACTGCGTAAGCAACTGGCTTATCCAGAGATGTTAGCTATTGTGATGATAGCTATTGGGGTGAAATACAATTGGATGCCTGTGGTGCTTTGGTATTGCACTAACATTGCAGGTCTAGGGCCAGTGTTCTGATCATAGGTTTAGAGGATAGTGGTATGCAGTGTGGTATCTAGGGAAGATCTCCTTCTAAGGTTTGTAGCCATTGTTGAGTCCCTTTCGACATGTTTTGAAGCTTTATATCCTTTGCATTGTTTTGTTGGGTTGGGTTTTATTCTCTTTTGTTTTGTTTGATTATGATGACAGGAGGGGCTGTTTCAAAGATAGCAAGATATATTATGGTAGCAATTTTGGATTTACTATTGGCTTGTTTTGAAGTCCTTTATTGCATTCATTTTTTATTGTTTCTATTCTACTCTGTTCTGTTAGATTTTTCTTTGTCTGAAGTTATCTGAGCTATTTTGAAGACATCAAAGGGCATTGTGGTGACAATTGTTGATTTTGTAATATTTTGAAGTACTGTATCTCTTACACTGGTTTGTTTTATTGGTTTTATTCTGTTTTATCCTCTGAGAGAGAGAGAGAGAGAGAGAGAGAGAGAGAGAGAGAGAATCCTTGCCTCATTCCTGATTTTAGTGAAAATGCTTTTAGTTTTTCTACTTTCAGAATTATACTGGTGTGAGTTTTTCATGTATGGCCTTTACCATATTGAGGAATGATCCTTCAATACAAGGTTTTTTTTTTCCTTTTTGAGATAGGGTCAGCCTCCCAAATGCTAAGATTACAGGTGTGTAACACCTCATCTGGCTTGATACCTAGTTTCTTCATGGTTTTTATCATGGAGAAATATTGAATTTGTCAAAGGCCCTTTCTATGTCAATTTAGATCATGTGATATTTTTGTTGATTTGAGACAGGATCTCACTATGTAATTGAGGCTCACCTTGAACTCACTTATGTAGCCCAGGCTGGCCTTGAACTCATGGTGATTCTCCTGCCCCAGCCTCCGGAATGCTGGGATTACAGGCATGCGCTACCATGCCAGGCTACAGTTTCTTTCTGTATGCAGGATTCCTTCAAGTATTCTCTTCAATGCTGGCTAAGTGATAATTAAGGTTTTTCATTTATCCTCATCTTGAAATATTTTTATTTCTCTTTCAATTTTTTACAGGTGAGATTTTGTAAATAATCTTAGTTGGGTTAAAATGTAGTTTCAACACAAATTTCTATATTTTGTCCAAAATAGCACAGTAAAAATATCATCTCCAGCAATACATAAACATATATATATATATATATATATATATATATATATATATATAATATAGACCATCTCCAATATTTTTCCTTTATATGGCAGCACATCAGTATGTACAAGAGAATATACTGTTGATGGGCCAAAAGGAGAAATGATTTCGGCAGTGACCAAGTTAACCAGGCATTCACCTTGAAAGACCAGGTAATTGTCAATTTTAGTCAGAAAGGCAGTATTAGAAGAGTTTCCATGAAGCCAGCATTTGTGTATTTTATTCTGTATTCCTGGTCATTTCACCCATAGCCCAAATTCCCAGTCATATTTTTCTGTCTTTGGAGTGGAACTAAAATGTACAGGAAATGCCTAACCAACACCAAATTTTCACTTCCAAAAAAATCACGGTAGAAATGACAACACTGTTGGTCATGGTGGCACTCACCTGCAATCCCAGCACTTGGAGGCTGAGGCAGGAGGTTCATGGTCAGGTTCAGGCCAGCATAGGGTACATAGTGAGTTCAAGGCCAGCCTCAACTTAAGAGCGAGACCTTGTCTCACGAGAGAGAGAATGTTTAGAAAATGTGTGCTGTATTTCAGAAGTATTAATATATATATATATATATATATTTTTTTTTTTTTTTTGGTACCGGGGATCGAATTTAAGACCTCACGCTTGCCAGACACATGCTTATGCCACTGAGCTAAACCCCTGGGCAATATTTAGTAATTTTAAAGATAGTTTATCATAGACATTTTTAAAAGCAACAGGCTTTACAATGTCCTGCATAAGATAGTAAATATTTATTCAGGCTATCAGTCAAATTCTCAGTAATTTGTTTCTCACATAAGCCTTCATCTCAAGATAGCCAAAAATTATCTGCTTTTTTCTTTACCTAATGATTTGCTTTTAGCCTACTTTTAATAATGAAAGGGAAAAAAAACTGGCATATGTTTTAAGTCAACTGGTTCTCCTGATTTCTGTTGTTTCAACATCATGTTATTGTGATTGCTTACAAAAGCAATCTCTCAGTTAAGAAAAATAAAACATTATTTTCAGAGCTTACTGAAAAGGCAGATTCTTTCCCAAACACTTTCTTGCTTAAAAAAGTTAAATTTAAATGTACAAGACCAAGAACATTCACTTTCTAAAAAATGAAGCCAAACCACAAAATTACTTGATAGTTATAGAAAACAGTTCTGCTTTTGGGAGCTAATCTCTGGTAGCTTCAGGACAAGTGCTGGTTTTTGGCTGCTCTGACATGTCTTCCTTTTCTGTCAGCCCATCAAGAGGTCCCAAAGGGAAAGTGCTTTCGCAATTCTGGGTTGAGGAGACCTGTGAAAGTAAAGCATTTAAACTTTCTTTTAAAACCAACTTCTCCAAGATCACACTGAACAAGGTTCTTCTTGCTCTTGTTTTAAGTGGCTCAGTACTAGGAACTCACTTCATGCTTTAAGCAATGCATTCTTTTTTGGGGGGGTATTTGGGATCGAATGTGCACTTGCAAGGCAGATGCTTATGCCGCTGAGCTAAATCCCCAGCCCCTAAGCCTTGTATTCTTAGCAAGTAAGCTCTGGTGAACATTTTCCTGCAGTGGTCACACCGGAATGGTTGAATTCTTGGTTGGATGAGTGTGTCCTGTTTTAGGTTTTGAATATGGGTGGATCACATCTCACAGTTTGGACACCGAAAAGTTCTGGAGCATTGTAATAGAAGAAGCCACGTATATGTAGTGGCCACAGAAAGATGAGATTTGGATCCACATCAACAGAGGAGAGCCATACCATGACTTTATATAGATGAAAATTAAATTTATTATAAAAGTACAGCAGATATGAGCATAGTCCAATAATACATTACCACACAACAGGGCAAGGAACAGTACCAAAAATGGAGAACTCTGTAGGGAAAGATCTTGTGTGAGATAGAGCTTTTGGCAGGGGAGAGAGAAAATGCCAACTCCTGTACTTAGTTGTTAGTTTTTTAAGTATTGTGTTCAGAAAAAAAGTGCCTGGGTCCTAACAGGCTTCTATGTCTTAGAGCAGAGAATCTTGGGTCTAAATACTCTCATAATCTATCTGTGGCTATCTATAGGCTTTCCCAGGGAAATAGCAGGTTTCTCTGCAGAATGGTAAAAGCCAAGGTCATTTCAGTGAACACTTGCATTTCACTGACTCTCATCACTTGACAACCATCTGGACTTGGTTGTTCTGTATGAACATCGTTATTTACAAGAGCATTAGTGGTGGAAGAGCTTTGAAATATAGGCAACTCCTTGGTAATGTTTTCATATACTGAGCCTTATGTGCTCGGAAGATTTTGTCCAGGGCACAAATAGTGATATCACAAAAATGCACATCATTTTCAGCATATTAAGTTTTCCAAGCATTTCCTGACTCTGGGAAGAGGAGCTCTGAGTAAATGTTTTCACACACGGCTTTTTCTTCCTCTTCTACAGATATTCTTCAAGGATGTAAATAAATCAAAAATGTCTTTGAATGGAATCATGTGGTCCAGGGAGGACACATGCCTTCAGAGCAAGTGACAGTCAAAATCCAAGAATCATCTGTGTGTTGGGGCGAGAGCCAGTGGGCAACGGGTGCCTGGCGGGAGGTCTGCTGTTGCTTCTCCTCCTCAGCGCCAGCTGAGACTGTGAGAGAGTGGTGGCAGCTGCTTGCTCTTCCAGCACAGTGCCACAGTGCACAGGAACCTTATCTCTGGCCGCCTGGGCAGTAAGTAGCCTGTAGCTGGGGCGAGATGGGAAAGCTGGCAGCAGCTGCTGCAAAGAGAGCAATCTGGGAAGGACCTGAGGGGAGGCTCAGGGGGAGGGGGCAGGAACCGCACATGTGTCCAAGGGCAGGCAGTGATTTTGAAGGATAGTTTTTCTGGATATAATATTCTGGGTTTGCAGTTATTTATTTTCTTTCAGGGATTGAAATATATCATGCCACCCTCCCATCTTTAGAGTTTTTGCAGAGAAGTCTGGCGTTACTCTGATCAGTTTGACTTTATAAATGATTTGCTGCTTTCAATGTTCTTTCTTCCTTTTGTACTCTTGCAATCTTACCTATAATATCATATGAGATGATTTCCTTCTGATCATGCCTGTTTGGATTTCTGAATGCTTCCTGTACCCGGATATCTACATCTTCTCAAAATTTAGAAAGTTTTCTATTGTTATTACATTAAATATATTTTATATGCCTTTAGTCTGAACCTTGGTGCCTTCTTCTAAAGCAATAATTCAAAAGTGTTGTCAGTCAAATATGTACTGAGTTCTTGGATGTTTGTTCATAATTTCTGGTGTGCCTGTGTGTTGGTGTATTAATTGTTCAAATTTATCTTCAAGCTCTGAATTTTTTTTTCTGATTGGCCCTATCAATTGGTGAGGATTTCCACTGAGATTTTGGTTTGGCTTTTTGAGCTTTTCAATCTCTGACTTTCTCATTTCTTCTTCAGAATCTTTATCTCTTTGTGGAATTGTTTTTTACATCCTGTATTTTCTACTTTATTTCTTCTAGCTATTTCTATCTTCTTTGAAGTCATTGATTATTTTATAAATCAGCCTTTTAACTTCTTTGCCTGGTATTTCATCCACTTTGAATATAATGACTGTAGTAGTCAGTTTATTACACAGATCAAACATTCTTGAATGTACAAGTTCCAGAGGAGCAATTGGGTCTTTAAAAATATACACAAATATTTACATCAAATGAATTTTCACCCTTACATCCAAATAGACCTCAGCAGTTAAAAATGTAAGAAAAATAAAAGCTATTCATGGTGTGTTAACTGAAAAACCACATATAAACCAAGTAATATGGAGAAAAAGTGGCTGAAGGGACAAAACCTGAAAGAAATGTACAAGTTGGGAAGAAAGCCCATAACACTTTATGTACTAATATCTCCAACCCATTTAAATGTTGACCAGTTAAATTTAGATCTTAAAATACAGGATATGGGTAGAACTTAATCTGGTTAGTCATAACTTTCACCTAAATTGTAGGTCGTTCAGAATAAAATGAATACAGAAATAACTTCATGTTCTGCACCTTGCTTTTCATAACTGTTTCAAGTTTAACCAATTCCACTTAAAAACATTTCCTACTGGTCAGTGGAGCTTTTCCTCATCCAACCACATACATGTATTCACTACCCCTCACACCTTGCTGTTACCCAAGTTTAAGTCAATAAGGAGTGATTTTTAGTCTCATAGTTTATGCCTGAAGAACTGGCTTGTCACACATATAGTAAAGATCTACTAAAAGCAAAAACTATACTACCATTAATAATATAAAACAAATTATCAACAATAGCATATACTAATAGTTAAAATTAATAGGGTTAATAGTAATAATATTTGGCTGGACATGGTGGTGTATGCCTATAATCTCAGCATTTGGGAGGCTGAAGTAAGAGTATCACCATGAGTTCAAGGTCAGTCTGGGCTACACAGTGAGTTCAAAGATATCCTGAAATGCATAGTGAGAACTTGTCTCAAAAAATAGTAATAATAGTTAAAAATTAAGGGGATGGGGAAAGGCAAAAATAGAATTAAAATTTGAAAAACAAAAAACAATATAGGAGATAAGAAGGAGGAGAGAAAAGTGAGATAAAAATACAATTAAAGAATAAAAATATTCAATGTAATTAGGTAAAATTATAAATACATATAAGGAAATAAGGAAATACAAACACAAATAAGGAAAAGAGAAGAAAAAGCAATAAACAAAGAACAGAGAGAGAGAGAGAGAGAACAACCCCCTCAAAACAAACAACAACAAAAACAAATGAGTGCAAAGTTTTTTCTACATTGAGGGGCTTGCATTGGTCATTTTTTTCCATGGAGTATTACAATCTACCAGATATGGGAAAGGGATAATGATTCACAGCTGAAACCTGTCTTATTTCTGCACCTGTTTTTTATTGTGTGAATACTGAGTCCTGGCCCTGCTGTCTTGATTACTTTTCTCATCACTGGGACAAAATACCTGATACCCACAATTTAAAGGAGGAAGTTTATTTTGGTTTATAGTTTGTAGAGGTTTTAGTTCATAGTTGGGTGGCTCCAAGGCAGGGTAGCATGGCAAAGGAGAGCCGCTCATGGCATGACAGACAGGAAGTGAAGAGAACATCAAGGAGATAAAACCCTTCCTGGATACACACCCCAATGACCCACCTCTTCCAAGCAGGCCCTACCTCTTAACAGCAAGTCATCTATAAGCCCCATAATCCAATCACTTTCCAACTACGCTGCCTATGGCAGATAAGTCTTTTGGGAGACATCTAGTTATAAACCATAACACCTGCCTTTCTGGCTGGGCAGGGTCAGTCTGCTTCAGGACTATAGTCACTCCAGAGGCTTTTGTTGTGTTTGCCTTTCTGTGTAACTCAAGTCACTGCTATCTTCAACTAACTTTGTGACCTATGGGCCTGTGAGATACCCCACTTCTTCCAGAGGCTCATCTGTCCATACACACCAGGACGTGGTTACAGGTGGCATAGAGATGTTAAGTACCTTGTTAAGTACCATACTACTACAGAGTGGTAAAACCAAAATTTGAACCCAGGTATTCTGATTCTAGCTCTGACATTTTAGCCATTATACAATTCTATCTCTTTAGATGCTCAATAATATATGTTGAATAAGTGAATGAATAAATGCACAGATAGTATGAGAGATCTGGACTGGTGATTTGGAGAATACAGCACCTAATACAGGGAATATCAGATCATGTTTTCTTGTAGAACCAAATACAGAGTAAATATCTAGTATAATGAATCTCCTAGCATGAAAAAGTCACTCATATCATAAATTTTTGTAGAAGAACTATGCTTACACAGTGCCTGGCCAGCAAGAGCAAGGCCCTGAGTTCAAGTCTCAGTATTAAAAGGAGGGGGATATAGCTCAGTGGCACAAGTGCCCATCTGGAAATTATAAGGTCCTGAGTTTGAATCCCAGTACAAAAGAAGAAGAGAAGGAGAAGGAGAAGAAGAAGAGGAGGAGGAGGAGGAGGAACTATGCTTAATCACCTAGATCTCTAAGATTCCAACTAAAGCCTTTCTATGTTATTGGGATCCTGACCTAGGACCACCTGCTCAGAGATATGACAACAGAATAAAATACAAACAAAATATATACACTTCAGTTACAAGGGGCACTAGGATGGTCAAAGCCCAGTGATGGGCTAGGACCATGATGCATGGTGTCTTTGGCTTTTATCAGGTGTACAGCTTGATTAGGGGGGTATGCTGGTGGGCTGCAGGAAGCAGTGGAGGTTAACTGCTGACATGGTCAAGGTTCAAGAATTGACGGACAATGAACTTTTGGAAAAGCACACTGGAACAGATCAGGGTTAACTAGTAACCTGATTGTCTGGTAACTGTGACTACTGAGCTAGACGAAATTTGCCTGAGTCAAGTCCTCAGCTGCCATATTATCTTGTTTTGAGGCAGCAGAACCACACAGACTGTTTCCTAGGCTTGGCTCTGGCCCTTGGACTAAAGATTAGTCTCTCCTTAAACAGCTGGGAGTCTCACCACAAGTCACATAGACCTCAGACATACTCAGTGTATATTTGTGCCAGTTCATTAATATTAATTATTGCTTGCTCTGTTCCACATCAAGCTGATCCTCACCACCTTTTATATTTTTGATTAAGGGGCCAGGGATTTGGTTCAGGCATAAGCACCTGTTTGGCAAGCGCTAGGTCATGAGTTTGATCCCTGGTAGCAAACAAACAAACAAAAAAACAGACAAAAAATTCTGATTAAACTGCTTAGCAATAGAGGATTCTTGAATAAGTTCCAAGAATGATCAGCTTATGTAGATAATTTTCAGAGAAAGAGAGTTTTTATGCTCCTCTGATACTCTAGGCAGGAATTGAGTTGCCTCTTCAAAGTAAAAGGTTTAAAGTTAAAGGTTTACAGAAGGGCATGAAGAAATATACAGCATACAGCCTTCTCTTATGCCATTAACATTTAATTGGCAAGCTAGGCTCAACACCCCAAGAAAATTAGTGAGTCATGCAAGAGCATGTATAATCAAGTACTACCTTTATGTGGTTTAGATCGTCGAGTGAATTTAGAGAAATGGGAAATTAGAGCAGATGGATCGAGACCTAGAAAGCCTGGCCATAAAACTGATTTTCAACCAAGCAGAGTTTTGAAAGAAAAATCCAACTTGACAAGGCAAGAAAGAGGCATTTCAGGTAACAGCAAGGACATGAAGGAAGATAATGAGAAAAATGAAAAGTGTGAGATAGGCATGGTAGTGCATACCTGCCATCCCAGCACTATGGGAGACTGAGGCAGGAGGATCGAAAATTCCAGCCCAGCCTGGGGAACTTAGTGACGTAGCAAGACCCTATCTCAGAGTAAAAAATAACAATGACTGGGGTGTATCTTAGTATGAAGGCCCTGGCTTCAATCCCCAGTGTGAACAAAAAAAAGGTATGCTTCTGTGGGCCAACAAAGGGACCATGCTGATTAGGAAAGATGTTGTATATTGGTGGTAATAGAAAGAATTTGAATAGTATTCATTTAATTATCATTTATATATTAATTAATCAATTCATTAATTCAGAAAATGCTCACTGAGCACTGTCAAGTATTAGACTGAGATAAATGGCAGTCTCTTCCCTCAAGTTGCTTATATTCAACTGGTGAAAATGGCCTCACAAACAAATATATACATATATATGTACAAGTATATATATATATATATACACATGTACATATACATATATATTAATACATATATATATTGATATATACATACATATATATATGTGTATATATCATATATATTAATACATATATGTATTGATATATACATACATATATATATGTGTATATATCATATATAGATATATACATATATTTTTATATGTAAAGAAACTGCCAACCTGCTAGATGTCTGGTATGAGTTTGTATTCTCTAAAATCAAAGAAGGAAGTTTAGGAACAACAGAAGTAAAAAGCAGACGATATTTATTGTGAGAAAGAAAGCTTCTGTGTGAGAGATACAGAAGGGTTCTCCAGTGGATTGCCAAGGATCCTGCCTTTTTAAGGGTTTTTTATAGAACAAAACCTCAAGGTTAGGTGGGTCCAAGATGGGGAAAACTGGGAAATCACAAGGTGAGCATTAGGTGGGCCAGGATTATGGTCAACCAATAAGATTATGAATATAATTGCTCAGGTAAATTTGATTAAATCAGGATCCAATGGGGAAGTGAGTCACATAGCAAGTAACCATGAAACAGAACAGGGCCTTTTCCTGTAGGGATTGGGTTAATGATTCCTCCTGACTTCCTCAGATAAGAATACTTATTTAGAATATCAATCCCTGATGCTTATCATTAGGAAGAATGTAGTTGCATTTGTTTTATTTTTTGTCTTGAGGGCTGGCCCACAGCAGGAGGTGTCTGTTTCCCCTACAGTTGCAAAGTATCTGGTATTCTGCACTGGCTCCTTCAAGGGCCTACCCCTATCTGTCTGTAATATTTTATCTAACTTAGCTGCCTATAATGTAATGACAGAAGCAAGTTCCTGGACTCAATCACATTTTATTGAAATGACTTAATTTTCAGTTCTGCTGTATCTAACTCCTCAGACTTGTATTTCAGGGCCTGCAGTCTGAGTTGTTTTATTCAGCTTCAAATACTCTCAGGATAAGCTTGACACTATGGGTGCACAACAACATCTGAAGCAGAGTTGTCATTAGTAGAAAGTGTAAAAACAGTGTTGTAGTTTCATATAGTATAACATTCTTTGAGAATCGCTTTTTTCATAAGGGGAAAAAAAAGAGAATGATAAACTGGAGTGAATTTTGAAATGCAAACAGAACCAAACCAAAACCAAAACCAAACCAAACCAAACCAAAAAAAGAGGAAATGAAGCCATGTACAGAGCACAGGCCTGTAATCCCAGTGAGTTGGGAGGGTGAATCAAGAGGATCAAATTTCCAGCCCATCCTGGGCAACTTAATGACTTAGTGAGATGCAGTCTCAAAAAATAAAAAGTGCTGGAGACATATAGTTCTCCAGTGTAGAGTACTTGCCTACCACGTACAAGGCCTTGGGTTCAATTCCCAGCATTGTAAAAACAAACAAAAACCAAAAACAAAATAGAAGAAACAAGAGAAGAAAAAAAATATATTTTGCTATGCATCTTTAAGAAAATATAGGCAAAGGAGGGGAGGAACAATGTATGTTTTACCTTTTGATAGTGCAGCTAACAAACCATGCTGCCAAATAATCTGACAGGTTACAGGTGTGAGCAAAGAAAGAGCAATGACACTGATGATACACATAAACTCAGATCACACACCCCAGTCATGTTGTAATCATCAATTGTCAAGTTGTATTTTTAATAAAGCACACTGTACTGTCCTACACTGTATTTACCTTGTTGGGGACTGTAATTGTCCTAAAATAATGGACTCAGTGAAAATTGTGACATTCTATGGGGTGTATAAATATAAAAATAATGTAAACTAATAGTAGCTATTGTTTGTAAAGGTTTAAAACATTGAGTTACAATTTGCAGAGCTAATAACAGTTTGACTGTTGAGTTTGTTTCCATTCTGGTCCCCATGAGAGAGTCATGTATTTCAAGACATGCTTTATGGGAGAGACAAAGTTCCCTCATCCAAATGGAAGCACCATAAAGCCAGCGAGCCCTGGCTGGTCTGCCAAGGTTTCCCTAACACAGAGTTCTTTGAACAGAATTCAGTATTTATTGAGTGAATAAATAAATCAATGGGCATATAGGAGAGAAATGGAACAAACCAAGGCAGGTTTAAGCCAAGACATTCTCAAGAGTTTCTTTAGGAAATTAGAGTGGAACCCAATTTCTAGGGATGGAGACTGGTGGGAGCACTGGAAGGAATTGAAGCTATCCCTAGCCAAGTGTCTGAGGGTACCACATGAAACCTCTACATCCCAAAGTGGGAAAAAGAATCCTTATGTACAAATACAAGCAGGTGACAATACATGTTGTTGGTCCTTGCCTCCTAATCCCACTCCTGCCTCAACTAATAGGGTTTATAAGTTCTTGCCTTTTAAAATCTGGATTTTCCTGAAAGAAAAAGGCTTCAGATCTCCTTTGATTCTAACTATTATGGCTTGTATTTAGATGTGCCCCCAAGCTTCAGGCAGTCAAAGATATGGCTCTTCAGAGGTGGTTGGTTCTACAGTGAGTGATGCTGGGATCAAGGGTGTGTGGATTACATAATTACTCCATTGATTGGTTTGGAATATTTCTAGGTGTGGATCTCCCCTCCAAGTACTAACCAGGCTCAATCCTGCTTAGCTTCCCAGATCAGATGAAATCGGGTGCATCAGGTTGGTATGTGATAGGTCCCCTGCCCAAGACTTGCCCAGTCATCATGATGATGGTCCAATGCTCAGTCATAATGGTGCCTAGCTCCTTCTTCCCAAAAACCCCTATGGTTTCTTCTTCCCAGCCATCTTTGCCAAAGCCCATGTATGCCAAAAACGACCCTATTCCCTTTACCCTAATCATACATATGTCAGTTGCCCAATACCTTCCCCCCGTCAGAGTACACTTAAAATCAAACCACACCCTTTGTCCTCAGAGAACCTGCACAGCCTTTGTTGTGGGGACTCTCTCCATGCCTGCATTAAACTTTTTCTTATCTTGTTGTCTCTATCTCTTTAATGTTCTGCACCATTTTTAGATTGAGTACCTAGTCACAACTCAATCAGTATGGCTGTAGACTTCTTGGTTTGGATAATGAGTGGGAGTGCTACCCACCCTACTGGTAGGTAGGCTGGATAGAATATAAGAGTCAGAAAGAAGGATATTGTTGCTTGCTGGTGCTTTGCTTTTCCCCTGCTTTTTGCATTTTGTCTACCACAAACTGTTTCTCCTCTGCCATGCCACCCTGCCTGGAGCCAGCAGTTTATGGACTGAAACCTCTACAAACTGGGAGCTAAATAAACCTTTCCTCCTTTAACTTTGGGTGTTGAGTATTTTGTCTTAGCAACAATAAAAGCAATTAAGACATTCACTAATGGAATGCCAGGTGGAATAGGCTACAGGCATGGTTCAAGGACCACTGTGAGGGACTAGGACAAAAGCAAGAATCTATCAGAGAGACAGATGGGGCCCAGGTCCTGAAAGAAAGGAAGGATCCTTACCGCTCCTCATAAGATAATCAGGAATCTGAGTGAAGAGAGACAATTTACAGGTGAGGAAGAAAGGTACAGAAACATTTTGCAATAGAAGAGAGTATTACAAACTTTTGAGGAGAGCAAGAGAGAAAGTGAAAGAATTTTTGGAGTCTAAACCACAGCAGCTTCTTCTTAGTTTTTTTCTGGCAAAATTTGGTGTTGTTCAGAACCTTCCCTGGTATGTCCTCTGGGAAAATGATTTCTTTCCTTAGAATGAGGAGTGGATTGCAATTTGCTTCATACTTCTCACAAGGAATTAGTTGAGAATCAGTGTGTGACAATTTTGCCCAATGGGGTCAAAGGAAAATTCTGTGAAACTTCTCCGGAAGAAAGCATGTTCCTTCCTGGAGAGGGTGGACAAGGAGATAAAGAGAGAGGGAGAAGGGCAGACAAGGAGAGAGGGAGGGAGGGAGGGGTGAGCGAGGGAGGGAAGGAGAGAGAGAGAGAGAGAATCACAGATATAGAAGGCAGCATCCCTTCTCTTTGCTAGATATACCTATTTGCATCTGATACTAAGAAACATTGAAGCTCTCCTGGAGCCATGAGGTAATGACAACAGTTATAAGATGTGATTGTGTCCATGACAACATCCTTGAACTACTCATAACCAAAAACTGTTTCCTATATTTACTTGATAAAATAATAAATCCTTATCTTTATTTATTTTTGTGGGGGGTACCGGGGATCAAACTCACAACCTCATGCTTGCCAGGCAGGCACATGTGCCGCTGAGCTAAATCCCCAGCCCACTAAATCCTTATTTTTAAAAATCTACATATTCTTTCCCAGAAGACTCAGTCACTGGAGTAAACAGGCATTTGGAGTGTTGTCCCATCAGATATATTTGAATTCCAAACCACTGCTAAAGTGGGAAACGTTAAAAACAGCACTATTTTTGCATGTGTCTAGCAATGCTCTGATACCTTTGAGCATAGAGAGAGGGAAAATGGCCCAAATTCAGGGTTGGAAACTGGTATAGGCATGGGAGAAGGTCAGAGAATGCTGGAGTTAGCATGGCATCAATAGACTTTTACTCTTATAAAGGCTAATAGCACACAGCGCAGAATGTGCATGGATTACCAGTGCTCAAAAGATGCTCCTCAGGCTTGTGGGGGGTACTAGGCCTTTGAACTGAGCTACATCCCCAGACTTTTTGCTTGTTTGTTTTTGTTTTTTGAGACAGGGTCTCAGTAAGTCACTAAGTTGCCCAAGATGGGCTGGAAATTGTGATCCTCTTGCCTCAGCCTTCCAGAGTTCTGAGATTTACATGCATGTACACCAGCACATACAGCTTCACCTCAGTTATTTAAATTTATTTTTACAGCATGTTTGTGAAATGGGGAATGGTTGGAATAGTTTTTGTTTTCAATTTCTCAGGAAAAAAGACACAGAGGCATGGTTTGACTTGACCAAGATTCCAGTGGGTGTCTGCTTTAAGCAAGATGGCCAGCTCTCAAGGCATTGTTCTGAGGAGTGTGTGCATGCATGTGTTTTCATGGGACTGGGGACTGAATCCAGGATCTTTGCTCAACTCTAGCTCTTTTTACTTTTTATATTAAAGTTTTGAGACAGTTTCTCTCTAAGTTACTAAGAACTTGCCATCCCTCCCAGAGTGCTAGACTTAAATAGCACAATATTAAGACTCTGCTGTTCTTGTTGAGTTTTTTTTAGCAACTTATTTCCTTCTTACTAATAGCCTATTAATTACTTGTGTTAATTATATTCAGGAATACTATGGGCCTAAGGTCAGCCACGGTCTCAGGAGAATGTAATTCAGATGAGAAAATAAGGCACATTATATTTCTCTTTCATATATATATGTACATATATATGTCATAAGTCATATTTTGTACATATGTCATATTTTGTATATATATATATATATATATGTCATAAGTCTGCAAATGTGTGCAGGAGAGTGTGGTTTTTTTCCTCCAGATATGAAAAGAAAAATACAGGTGATTTGAATGGATCATATCAGGATATCAGTTGAGAAAATCATTAGATTAAAGTCATCTTCCTAGAGATGACTCAAGAATGTTGAGAGCCAAGAGTGGTTGTGCATGCCTGCACAACTGTAATTTCAGTGTTCAGGAGGCTGAGGCAGGGGGAATCACTGAAGAGTCTACAGAGGCCATCACTCTAGAAAGCCTTATGAGAGTTCAGGATTTACTATAAACCTTGACAGAAATGCTAATTGCTATTGGTTAAACCGACACTTAGACTTTTCTTTGATATATTTCCATTTTAGAAAGCACAATGAAGGGGACCAAACGTGGAGGATGTCTGAGGGGATGTCCCAGGTTTTCTAGAGGCTCTTCTACAAAGACGATTGTGGATCTCCTCTAAGCCAGGCCACACTACTGCCGCTCATTCCTGCAGACAAAAGAGAACACGCCCAAGGACAAAAACCTCCTTATGCAGTTTCTAGAGCTACCTACTGGCATAGGAAAGCTGTTGGGCTACACTGCTCCTCTCTCGAGTGGGTTTTGATCTGCTGGGAAAAACACCCTTGTACCAGTTTAAGTATTCTGTGCTCTCTTTGTTCAGCATGACATTAACTGTAAGTTTTTGTAGTTGTTCTTTATCAAATTGTGGAAGTGTCCCTCTATTCCTACCTTACTGAGAGCTTTTCTTATGAATTGGGATTGGATTTTACCACGTATTTTTGGTGTCAATTTATATAACCCCTGGTTTTTTTAGCTTTTTAAATATAATTTGTTATGTACAGTAAGTTTAAAATGTTGAACTAACCCTTTGTTACACTCGTCTGTGGTGTGTAATTCTTTTTATACATTGTTGGGTTTGGTTTACTAGTATTTTGCTGAGGATCTTGAGTCAAAGTTCACGGGAGAACTTGGTCTATGGTTTCCTTGTTTTGTACTGTTTGGTTTCCTTAACAAAATACTGACCTCATAAAATAGGTCGGGAAGTGTCACCTCCTGTTCTGGTTCCTGCAGGAGACTGTGAGGGTTGATGTTATTTCTGTTTAAATATTTGATAAAAGTATTCAGTGAAATAATCTGAGCTTGTCAGTGTCTTTTGAAAAGGCTTTAAATGATAAATCCACATTCTGTCATAGTTGTGGGAGTATTCAGAAGATGTTTTTTCCTTCAGTGCATTGGTAATTTGTCTTTTTTTTCTTTGTCAGGGTTGCTGGAGCTTTGTCAATTTTATCGAACTTTTCATAGATACAGTTCTCCATATCATTGATTTTCTTCATTTTTTTCCATTTTGTTTTCAATTTCATTGATTTTTGCTCTTAGACAAAGGCTTTTTGGGGACTATCTAGCAGTAAAATTTTGTATAATGAATAATTATAATTGTCTGATCTCGTTTATTTGAATTGGCCAGAAAAAGAAAATGTATAGACTTAAAAAGTAGATTAGTTGTTACCTGGAACTAAGGGTAGATATGAGGACAAATTAGAAATGAGTTTGAGGGACTTAATGAGGTGATAAAAATATTCTAAAACTGGATTGTGATAATAGTTGTGTAATTTAGTAATTTTACTAAAAGTCATTGAATTGTATACTTGAAATGGGTAATATCAAGCACAGTAGCACATGCCTGTACTCCAGGCTACTTGGGAGGCTGAGGTAGGTAGATCACAGGTTGAAGGCCAGCCTGAGCAATTAAGTAAGACTCTCATCTCAAAATAAAATAAAAAAGGCCAAGAGTTTAGCTTATTGGTAGAGTGTCCGAATTTTACCCCCAGTACCGCGAAATAAATAAATAAATAAATTGGTGGACTTTTCTATATGTAGTTTGTGCCTCAATAAAGTTGTAGAAAACAGATAATTATAATATGTGAATACATGCAATGATATAGTTATGGAATCTTATTTTCCTTTAATGGCCAAGGAATTGGAGGCCATGTGCTTTGCCCAGAGTCAGTGTTTTGGTTGTGCTGCATAAATCTAATGCTATTTTGCCAACACCAGTCACCAGCAGATGTAATCATAAAAGAAGACACATAAAAGCATGTTTCAGGAAATAGATGACTTTCCCAAAGTGGAAATTGCCCCTCTCTCAGAATGGTCTTTTTCTTTTGAGGCAGAAGGGTTTTTCTATTTAGTCTAGGCTCACTTTGAACTCTGTGTAACCCAAGCAAATTTGAAGCTTGAATCTTTCTGCCTCAGCTACCTGAGTGCTGAGATTATAGACTTGCACCACTGCACACTACTGGTCCTCTCCTCTTAAATAGAAATTGTCCTAAAGCATGCTGCACATTCAGCCCCTGGAGAACACTGATTTAACAGATGCTACTGAGTCTTTGAACTCTGCCTCTGCAACACTACCATCACTGATCCACAAATTTTATTTGTCCAGAACTGTGGCTGCTGCAAGTGAGAGAACTCACTGCTATCCTAGGTTTTTTTTTGTGTTACTAGATCCTGACTCAAATTCCTGTTGTGCTACAATCAGAATAGCAATTCTGATTGGTGGAGTGCAGATCTTGCACCTAAATCAAGGCTGCAAGGAAGGCTGCTAAAGTGTATTTGGTGCCTCTCTTTGTTTCCATAATGAGAACCTGGATCAACATTTTGCCAAGACCCATATGCTGATGAAATCCCTGAATAGAGACCATTAGTTCAGATGCTGGGCAGTGTGCACAAATGTGTACACACAAACTCTCACAAATATATTTTTACTCCAGTCTTCTCAAACTGTGGTCCATAATCCAGCATCACCAGCATCAATTGGAAGCTTGTTAGAAAAGCAGAAGTTTATGAGCAGGGCGAGGTGGCACATGACTGTAATTTCAGCACTATGAGAGACAGCCGGGAAACAGTGACTTAGTGAGATCTTGTCTCAAAACTTTTTTTTTTTTTAAATCAAAGGCTGGAGAGAAGACAAGAAGGCTGATCAGTGAGCAACAAAATACAAAGCATCTCGGGAGAAACAGCTCAAATGCCAGAATAAAGCACCCTGGAGAGACCCAGACAGGGGAAGATGGATGCTCTTGACACAGGAAGAAATTAAAACACAAAAAAGCTCATCAAATACTTCGGGACTACAATTGAGACAGCTGAAGATTGCGGGACACAGTGTTTTCATGGTGAACCGCCAAGTGTGCACCAGCTTGGATCCGCGCCGGCTGGCAGAGCCACCCAAACTCGTTCCCACTGCCACTCGCAGGAAGAACTTCAGCACTGAGGTCGGGGGTTGGTGAGCCCAACGGAGAGTGGAGCCAGCAAAGGGACTTTCATTAATCCATGGTCGGTGCTGGGAATGAGACCCCCTCATATGGGAGGGGCACGACCAAATGGGCGACATATTGGAATCAGGCAGGAGGAGCCTGAACTGGGAGTGACAGTGACTTTAGTTGGTTGCTCCCTCCCCAGAGCAGATTAGTGGGATTTGCTTCGACTGGGCCATGCCCCTGGCTGTGACCCAATGAGCCGACCCAAATCGATTCACTATGCCTAGCATGCACTAACTGGGTGAAAGGCCCCTGAAGTTTGGTTGGCCCGGTGGGGAGGGGAAGGCATACGCAGCCTGCTTACACCTCAGTGACAAGAGCAGGCAGGAGAGGGCAGAGGTCCCTCGCCAGTGTGCTGCAGAGGAACGGTGGCCAACAGGGAAGGGGGCTGGGACCTACACTGTAACCTGTGTGGAGGAAGCCAGGGCCATGACAGGAGAGAGAGGGAGGAGGCCCCCAGTCTAGAACCATGAGAGCACTGATCCAGGAGAAGGAAAAACAAGGGAGACTGAGGGCAGCAAACACGCAACATCAGACATGGCTTCAATGGACATTAAGAGATATCTTCGGGACCTTGTAGACGAGCTCAAAACTGAAATATTAAATCAGATAAAGCAAGATATGAGTAGAGTAATAAAAGAAATGCTCTCAGGAAGCATTTCTCAGGATGATACAGATGGAAGAAGGGTGGAACACAAAAAAAGGAGAGAAACATTCGATAAAGAATATAAAGAAAATATAGAATACATGAAGCAGATTCAAAGAGACTATCAGGAAATTAAAAACTCCATTAAAAGCTGGCAAAACTCCTTAAAAGAAACTAAGGATAGACTATTACAACTTGAAGACAGGTTGGCAGTGTGTGATGATGAAAGGAAAAATCTCTTAAAAATAACAAGGAAACAGGCAGTAACAATATAAAGGCTAGAAGATGACAAGAGAATCTACCATTTAAGAATAAAAAATGTGAAGGAAGAAGCAGGAATACAAACAGGTGAATTACAAAGGCTATTCACGGGAATAATTAAGGAAAACTTCCCAAGCATGGGAAAAGAAAATGACATTCGGTTGTGTGAGGCATACAGAACCCCAGCCACCTACAACCAAAACAGAACTGCAACCAGACATATAATAATCAAGATGCCAAAATTCAGTATAAAAACAGAATATTAAAAGCCATCAGAGAAAAGAAACAGATTACCTATAAAGGCAAGCCCATCAGAATCACGGCTGACTTCTCGACACCGACCATCAGATCAAGAGGAGCTTGGAGTGAAGTATTCAAAGCCCTGAAAGAGAATAACCTCCAGCCCAGATTGATGTACCCTGCAAAACTGTCACTGGAAGTTGATGGAGAAACAAGATGCTTCCATGGCAAAGAGGAACTGGGCGAATTTGTGACCACCAATCCAACTCCACAGAGTATACCGAAGGACATTCTAGAGAGAGAGAAAAAAAAGTACCAGGATTTTAGGAACAGTGGCAGAAAGGCCTCAATGAGTGGGGCAGGCAGTAGAATGAAGGAGAAAATTAGAAAAACAAAGGCAGGAAAATAGCATAGCAGAAATGAGGCAGAGAAGGATAACTAGAATCTCTAACATAGATGGCCTTGATACACTATATTGTAAATAGTGCACCAGGATTTAAAACCCACATTACTCACACTACTCTGCTTAGATGTATTATATTCTGTTCCAGTCATTCTACCTGTACTAGATTTGAGGGCCCAGACAGTTATCCTGAAAATAACAGGATATAGTATGGTAATCATCCTTAATTTCCTATTAACTTAATGTAAAGCTCTGTAAAAACCTATACTGTTTTACCGTGATTGATCGTAATTGAATCTGGTTTGTTCGATCACGGTTTTGTATTGGTAGATTTTATTCAAAGCTGTTATGATTGATTGACAGTATCAAGTCTGAGAGTAC
>PVLA01004768.1:69615-165989 GCA_004027455.1 Hydrochoerus hydrochaeris
TGCTATATTCAATTATACTGCTATATTCATTTATGCCTGATGATATAGGCAATTCTATTGAAGATAATAAGAAACAACACAGTAATCATTGTAGATCACCTTGTACTGTGGTTTTATATGACTTTTTGGTTTCATGTTTTTATAGGAATTTGTTTTGTTTTGTCTTGCTAGGTTTTGTTTTTCCCTCTAATACAGAAAGTATAGAAATGCATGCAGAGATTCATACATGCATAGCTGTTTACACTCTTACTGTTTGACTATCTACTCTGTATGCTTTAATTTTGTAACTTGAGCAACTATTTCTAAGAGGACAATATGTAATTTATCAACTAGTGATTTCTTATTGTTTATCTTTTTTTTTTGAATTCTGTATTACCTCTACCCTTTACATGCTTTTGTTTCTCTTTAAATTAAAAAAATGAGTCTTTAAATCCTCAGACATGATATTTATTTAGGTATTATTTACTTTATCTCAGTAAGATTTTAAAGCTTTAAGTTTATAGAAATACATGTAGAGTCTCATGCATGTGTAGCTGTTTACAGTCTCACTGTTTGAATATCTACTTTGTATGCTTTAATTTTGTAACTTGAACAACTATTTCTAAGTGGACAATATGTAATTTATCAACTAGTGATTTCTTACTGTTTATCTTTTTTAAAAATTCTGTATTATATCTATCCTTTACATATTTTTTCCTCTTTAAATAAAAAAAATCAAAGGCTGGGAATATAGTTCAGGGTGAAGGTCCTGGATTCAGCCCAAGATACTGAAAAAAAGGCAAGCCAAACTTCTAGTCCTGCTCTAGATCTTCAAAATCAGAACCTGCTTTTTAACAAAAACTTCAGCTGTTTTTTATGTACATGAAAGTTTAGAAGTGTTGTTCTACATTATAAAATATAGTCGTTTTAATTTTCAAAAAAAAATCAATCACCAGTACTTTCCATTCATCCATAGGGTTGTCTGAGAGCATCAGAAAAACAAAAACAAAAACAAAAGACTCCCAGTTAGTTGTATGAGTTGTTTTTTCTAAACTAAAACCTCAGTATTCAAGTTTAATTGCATTTTTGGCATTTTACAAAAAAAATAAGTGGGTTTTGGGTTGCAATTTTGGCACTTGTATCTAAAAGTTTTACCATCACTGTTCCAAAAGAACATTAAGGAATCAACTCACGATTTTGGAAATGAAAATAAAAGCAAATCATTTGCACATTTTTTGGTCAAGGCAATCACATTGTTAAAAAGGAGATGCTTCTCTTTACAGAAATATTTCAGCTAATAAATGAAGAAATGATTGAGTTCCATCATTTTATCATTCCTAATGAAACAGTGTAGCTAGGAAAGGATCCTTAATGAAAACAGACAAGCAGATATTTGGCTGTTGATAGTATGCATACAACATCACTGACTTTTGGGAGCTGTTGAAACTGGAAACTGACCACAAGTGCATGATTGGGGCATGGTCATCCCAAGAACAAAGAGAGCCAGGGCAAGCCACCTTCATGAAGAAGCTGCTTCAGCCCAGAAAACATCTAGCCCAAAACAATCTGAAAAGTGGGTTTCTAGGACAACAGGGTGTCATAAGACATTAAGTTGCTAAAATGTATAAATAAATGCTCCTGCAGTGAGGGAGCAGTTCCTTTACTCCTATTTAAAAAGTAAGGGCTTCCCCTGACCTCAGCTTTCTCTCTTTATTTTCTCATCCCCTCATAGTCTTTCACCCAAGGAAACTCAAGGGCCCTGTGGGTTGCAGCAACAAATGAACTATTTTTGCAAAACTCAAACTAACCAGGACTGATGGCATGCACTTGTAATCCTAGCACTTTGGAGGCTGAGGCAGGAGGATTGCCATGAGTTTCAGGCAAGCCTGAACTACATCATGATACCTTATCTCAAAAAACAAAACAAAATTAAAATATGTAGGAATTTAAATAAAATACTGAGGATTTTAAACGACAATCAGAAAAAATAACAATCAGAACACATTAAGTAACAATAAGAAAGCCAAGAATATGGAAAACTCAATTAATTGATAGTATTCATAGGAAAGACAGCCCAGTATTGTCTCAGTAAATAAATTTAAGGGGGAGAGAGGCACTCTAGATTAAGAAGTATTGATAAAGTGTAGTGTATGCAACATACTTGGATTTCAATTTGAGCAAATAAACAGTAACAAAAACATTTATGATATAATTGGGAAATTTGAACTCTGAATATATTAAAATTTATTATAAAAATTAGAGTATGATGATGACATTATATATTTTAAAGGAGTCCTTGTCTTTTAGCTATAAATGCTGAATACTTATGGTAAAATTAATTGATAGCTGGGATTATGTTAAGTGATTAGCTAGACATAGAAAGACAAGTATAGCACGATCTCATTCAGATACATAATATAAGAAAGCTGATATTGTAGGAGTTGAGAATAGTGGTTACCAGAGGTTGGGGAGACTGAAAGGGAAGATTGGTGGAAGAATAGGGTAAGGTCGATCAATAGGTACTCAGTTACAGTTAGGTAAGTGCAAGAAGTTCTGGTGTGCTATTGCACCGTACAGTGACTACAGATAACAGTAATTCACTGTACATGACATAAAGCTAGAGGAAAGCATTTTGAAAGTTCTCACCATAAATAAATAATGCAATTTTTTGTTTTTTTGAGACAGGGTCTAGCTATGGATTTCAGGCTGGTCTTGAGCTCTTTGTAGCTAAGGCTAGTCTCGAACTTTCAATGATGCTCCTGCCTCAGCCTCCCAAGTGCTGAGATTACAGGCCTGCACCATTACATCCAGCAAGAAATAATAAATTTTGAGAAGATAAATATGATTAACCTGATTTAAATGTCATACCATGTGTACATGTATAGAACCACAACATGGTACTGCACTACTCTGTAAAATTTTTATGGTTTACGTATCATTTAAAATAAACTCAAGAAAGTTAACTGTTTTAATTTTGTGAGGAAATGGTCATGTGCTTTCCACATCATATCTATAATTTTAAACTTCAGCCAAGAAATAGTTGTATGATGACTTCAGTTTCTCCACAGCCTCTCCACACTTTTCTTTTTTTAAAAAAAGTGCTATTCTGGTGAATTGGAAGTGGTAATTCCTTGTGATTTAGATTTGTATTTTCCAAATGACTGATGATGTTGAGCATGTTTGTGCATTTATTGGCCTTTAGTATATCTTTGTAGCAGTACCTGTTCAATTCTTTTGGTATTGGGCTGTTTTTGATTTTACTGTTGGATTGAGAAATGTTTTTGTATATTCAGGATACTAATTCCTTATGAGACCTGTCATTTAAACATATTTCTTCCCAATTTATGTTCATCGCCTCACTTAATTGACAGTATCCTTTTAAGCAATGAAGTTTTTTTTTGAAGGTAGTATAATACAGCAGAACCTGCTTGGCAAATGTGAGGTCATGAGTTCAATCCCTGGTACAAAAAAAAATACAGCAGAACAAGACAGAGCAAAGCCAATTGAGACAGTGTAGTGAAATTGGTACAGAACATCACAGCAGGTTACCAGGATAACAGTAATAAGTACAATAGTATATCTCATTTTCTTCATAAGAGTTGTTCTTTCAATCAGGTACAGCAAAATGGAAGGAAATACCGAACTTATCAAAACAGAATATTGAATAGAGCAATACCATTAATCAGAACAGATCAATACAGTGATAAAAATATTTGCCTTCAACTAGGATTGTGAGCCCCATTCAATCCAGCTATTCCCCTCCTGGGTATTTTCCCAGAAGAACTGACAAGTTCATATCACAGTGATCTATGTGCACCCATGTTGATAGCTGTACAATTTGTGATAGCTAAATCTTGGAAACAACTAAGATGCCCATCTACTGCAGAGTGGATGAAAAAGATGTGGCATTTTTATACAATGCAATATTACTCAGCTATAAAAAAAGGATGATCTTGAGGCCTTCATAGGTAAATGGAGACAACTTGAGACTATCCTCATTAGCAAAATAAACAAGAATCATATTTATAAATATCATATTGTGTCTCTAGTGTAAAAAGTAAATAAGAATTATAAGTGTATTAAAACCAAAATGTGTAATTGTTATTGTAAAAAAGAGAGGAAAAGAAAGTGCTCTAAGGGATATAACTGCATGTATGTTTGAGTGTGTAAAATAGATGACCATATTGCTGAATCTTTGTTGGATCTTTGAGCAGAACTGTCTGCATTCTCACTGTTTGAACGTCTACTGTGTATCCTTTAACTTTATAACTTGAACAACTACATCCAAGATGAGAATATGTAACTTATAAACTAGTGATTTCTTAGTGGGTTTTTTCTCTTTTTCCTTTTTTTGTTTCTTTTTTTTTTGAATTCTGTATTTTTGCTACCCTTTGTTTTGTTTTGCTTTTTTCTTCTCTTTAAATAAAAATTTTAAAATGTATAATTGCTATTGTACAAAAGAGGAAATAGTAAGTGCTGTAAAAGATATAACCACATATATATTTAAGTGTGTAGGATTGATAACCATATGTCTAGGTTCTTGTTGGTTTGTTGAACAGATCTGTTTGCAGTCTCACTGCTTGAGTGTCCACTTTGTGTACTTTAATTTTGTAATTTGAACAACTATTTCTAAAAGAACAATATGTAATTTATCAACTAGTGATTTCTTATGGTTTATCTTTTTTTGGAAATTCTGTAATATTTCTATCCTTTTTCTGTTTTTTTCTCCTTAAATAAAAAAAGAAAAAAATGTAAAAAAATATTTGCCTTCAAAGAGATAGTATAAGGAAATCCCCCTTTTTTTGTTATATTGCATACATTCATCCTCCCAAGAGATACTCAGATCTCTGGCTCCCACTTGCTAATGGGGAGAGGAGAGGGATATGGATGTTTGATTCTTAGCCCGCATGCTGGTAGGCTCACAGCCACTTACCGGAGCAGCGAGCTGGCTGCTTGTTGCTGATGGTTCTTGCCCTGAAAGTGGCTGTGGCTTGCTAGGCCATAGCCACTTACCAGAGCAGCAAGCTGGGTGCTTCTGTTCTGCTCATTTTGAACAGAAACACTGCATGTAACCAAGTGTTTGCCAGCAAGCTCTAAGCATTGAAGTTTTAAAATTGATAAAATGTCCCATCTATTTGTTTTTTTGTCTGTCTTTTTGGTGTCATAATTAAGAATACATTGCTTCATGCAAGGTCACAATGATTTACACCTAATGTTTCCTTATGAGACATTGATAGTGTTGGCGCTTACAATTTAGTCTGTCATGAACTTTGAGTTGATCATTGTATTTGGTATGAAGCAGGGACCAAATTTTCTCCTTTGCATTTGAATAACCTGTTATCTTATAATTATTTTTAAAAGACATTTTAGTTTCATGAAAAATGTGGTGCTCTCATTGAAAATCATTTGATAATCAATATATGGACTTTATACTTAGATTGTCATTGTAGTTCTGTATATTCCTTTGGCATGATCCCAGTGTTTAAATTACTGGGTCTTTTTCAATACAGGGAATTGAACCTAGAGGAACTACCACTATATCCCCACACCTTTTTAGTTTGAATTTGGGTCTTCTTATGTTGCCAAGGCTGGGTTCAAATTGACGATCCTCCTGCCTCAGTCTCCCAGAGGAGCTGCAATTATAGGCATGTACCACTGTGCACAGCTAATTACTGCAGCTTTTTAGTAAATTCTGAAATTGGGAAGTTTGAGTCTTCTCATGTTGTTGTGATATTTCAAGTACATTTTGACTATTTGGGATCCATTGTAATTTCATACCAATTTTAGGATAAGTTCATCCTTTCTTGGGCAGGGGAAGGATTGGCATTTGATATCCTTGAATTTACAGTAATCTCAAGATAGATTTGGAGAATACTGCCATTTTAGCAATATTAAGCCTTCTAAAACCATAAAAACCACCCCTGTACCTACCTATGTCTATCATCTGTCGACATGTGTACTCATAACAAATTTCTTCCTGTAATATTTTCTAGCTTTTAGTATGCAAACTTAATACTTCCTTGTTAAATTTATTCCCTAAGCACTTTAACTTGTATGAGGATACTTTCAATGCAATTATTTTCTTTTTTTTAAAGAGTTTTTATTTCATTAGTACATGGTTGCAGAACAAAATGCTTAAATTCCTCTAGGGGAGTTTGTTCATGGATAAAATACATCCCCTTTTCCAATTCTTCCCCACCATCTCTTGTTCTACTTCCCTTGTGGAAAAGCACTGTCTCCCTTTTTCCTATTATTTGTCTTTTAGCTTGCTCTTTATTTATATTCTCAGATAAAAGAAACTATGTGATATTTCAGCTTGCATGTCTGATTTATTTTACTTAACATTATGATCTCAAGGTGCATCCATTTTCCTACAGATGACTTAATTTTATTCTTGTTTATGGCAGAGTAGTACTCCATTGTATATTAATACATTTTCTTTACCCATTTATGTATTGATGGGTGTATAGGCCACTTTCAAGATTTAGCTTTTATGAGTTCTGCTTCTATGAACATAGATATGCCAGACAAGGTGGTGCATGTCTATAATCTCAGCACTTTGGGAGGCTGGGGTAGGAAGATTGCCATAAGTTCAAGGGCAGCCTGGGCTGCACAGTGAGACCTTGTGTTGATAAACTGAAGAAAAATAAAACATAGGTATGCATGTATCAATGCTATATGATGTCTTTAACACTTTCAAGAAGCTATCTAGAAGAGAAATAGCTGGGTCAAATGAGATTTCTATTTTTAGTTTTTTTGAGGAATAGTATATTGATTTCCAGAGTAGTTGTACTAGTTGACATTTCCACTAATGATGTAGAAAGGTCCTTTTTCCCCTTTCATTCTCACCACCATTTGTTATTGTTTGATTTCTTGAAGATAGCTATTCTTTCTGGAGTAAGATGGAATCTGAGTATTGTTTTAATTTGCATTTATCTAATGGCCAGAGTTGCTGAATGCTTTTTCATGTACTTATTGGCCATTTGCACTTCTTTTCCTGAGAAATGTCTGTTCATCTCAGTTGCCCATTGTTTGATTAGGCCTTTTCTCATTTTTCAGTTCTTTTTATATTCTAAATATCTGTTCTTGGCCTGAAGAAAAGCTGGAAATTTTTTTTTCCATTCTGTACATTGTGTCTTTACTCTGTTGGTTATTTCCTTTGTTGTGCAGAAGCTCTTAAATTTGATATGATCACATTTGTTGATCTTGATATTTTTCTTGTGCATTTGGGGTTCTGTTCAGGAATTCTTGCCGACTTCTATGGCTTTTACCTATTTTATATTCTAGCAGATTAAGCATTTCTGCTTTAACATTTAGATCTTTGATCTATTTTGAATTTAAGTTAGTGTATGGTGAGAGATAGGCATCTAGGTTCCTTCTCCTGCATGTAGTGGCCAGTTTCCCCAGCACTGTTAAAGAAGCTGTCTTTCCTGCAGTGTATGTTGTCGGTCACCTTTCTAAGGATCAGATGGGTGAATGTGCCTTGGGTTGTTTCTGCAACCCCTATTCTGTTCCGGTGATCCTCATGTTTATTTATGTGCCCATATGGTGGTGTGTTTATCACTGCCACATTGTAATATATTTTGAAGTTTGGGATTGTAATGCTTCTTTTTGCCTAGAATTGTTTTGTTTTTTCTGATTCTCTTGTTCCCAATAATGTTTAGGATTATTTTCTCTAGGTTTGTAGTATTTTTATTGAGATTATATTGAATCTGTATATCAGTTTGCAACTGTGGTCAATCTGGCTATATTGTTTCTGCCTATCTAGGAACAAGGAACATCTTTCCATTTTCTAACTTCTTTCCTTCCTTCCTTCCTTCCTTCCTTCCTTCCTTCCTTCCTTCCTTCCTTCCCTCCCTCCCTCCCTCCCTCCCTCCCTCCCTCCTTTCACTTTTCTCTTTCTTTTCCTCTTTCTCTTTTTGTGGCCATGCAGATTAAACACAGGGCCTTCACACTGAGCTTATCTCCAGCTCCTTTTTCTTTTTCATTTTGAGACACAGGCTTGCCAAATTGCTAAGTTGGTTAGGCTGGCCTCCAACTTGTATTTCTTCTGCTCAGCTTTCTAGAGTTCTAAGGTTATAGTCATGTTCTGTTAAGTCTAGCTCATGAGTTAATTTTTCTATATGGTATGAGTTGTTATGAAAGACATTCATGCATGTGGAAATCCAGTTGTTCCAGAACCTTTTATTGAAAAGACTCTTAGGCTATATTGAATGTTCATAGATTCTTTGTTAAAAATCAGTTTGAGTCTTTCTAGTTGGTTCTAGTTAGGGTAATTAGCATCTCTGGCATTTTTATATAAATTTTAGCCTTGTCTATTTCTACCAAAAAGCACTTTGTATTTTATAAGCCTTGCATTCCAACCATAGACCAGTGAGGAGTATTGACATCCTAACAATGGTTAAGTATTATAGTTAATGAAAGAAGGTATGGTTTTGCATATTTATGTATTTTAATTGCTTTAGACAGCATTTGTTAGTTTTATGTAATTAATTAATTTATTTATTTTGTACTGGGGATTGAACTCTTAACCTTTCACTTGAGAGGCAGTCACTAATGCCACTGAGCTAAATCCCCAGCCCCTATTTGTGAGTTTTAAATATACAAATCATTTTACTTCACTGGTTAAATTTATTTCCAAGTATTTTTTCCATTTTAATGCTGTTTTATATGCAGTTGCCTTCTTTATTTTTGTTTCAAGTTGTACAATGCTTGTATATAAAACTACAAATAGTATATTAAAATATTTGCCATACATAGTAGTGTACACCTAAAATCACAACACTCTGGGAGGTGAGGCATGAGGATTGCAAGATGAGCCCAGCCTGGGAAGCTTAGTAACTTCTAAGACACTGTCTCAAAAAAAAAAAAAAAAAAACTGTTGGAGATGTAGCTTAGGGCAAAGGTCCTGGATGCCCAGTAATACACACACACATATACATGCATGCACGCACACACACACACAATGCTTTTTAAATAAATAATACATAGAAACACAATCACACATTTAAAGTATAACACTTAATGACATTTTCTTTTTTGTGACAGTGTTTTATGTTACTGAGGCTGGTCTTTAACTCTGTAGTTCAACTAAACCTCCTGCCTCAGCCTCCTGAATGCTGGGACTACAGATGTGTGCTACATCATCTGGCTCTAGTGGTACTAAAGTCACAGTTATGTGCAACTATCACCAGAGATGGTGATTATAGCACAATTTCAACACCTCAGAAAGAACTCTCTTACATTTTGGCTATCATCCGTTTGCCTTTCCCATTGATATGCCTTAATGAATACTAATATATGTATTTTTTAGGTTTGCCTAATCTTGACATTTAATGAAATATAAGTTTACAATATGTATTGTTTGTCTTATTTTCAGTTAACATAAATGAGTTAAGTCTTCTTGCATGTGGTAGCATGTAGAATACTTTATTCCTTTTTATGGCTATATAATATTCCAAAGCATAGATGTATTTCTGTTGATGCTAATCAGCTAAAGAACATGAGTTGATTGTACTTTGTGCTATTATTAATAATTCTACAATAAACATTGGTATGCAGTAATGTGAGAGTATATATTTTAAATTCTTTGTATTGCTAGATCAATAGTTTACTATAGTTTAACTTTGTGAGCTACTGCTAAATCTATTTTCATGAGGGCCATATATTTTATGTTCCTTCTAACTTGAATAAATATTGAATTTTTCCATATCTTTGCCAAAAAATTATAACTAGCCTATTGAGAGTGACATGCTACCTCATCATGGTTTTGATATATATTTCCCTTTATTAGTTCATTTTCTGTTAACTATAATGAAATACCTGAACCTAACTACTTCCTAAGGAAAAAAAGTTTCTCTCACAACTTTGGAAATTAACCAGCATGCATCAGGATCAGCTAGCTCTGGTGAAAACCTTATAGTGGATGGAATCATGATGGGAGCATGAACAAGAGAGATCATATGGCAAGACTGGCAGCCTCAGTGGCCAGAGAGAGTACACACTTTTATAACAACTCACTTGAGAACACAGTGTGAAAAAAGGAAGGGGCAATGTCTTAGTTACTTTTTACTTGTCGCTGAGACAAAATACCTGATGTCCAAAGTTGGGAAAGGACAGGTTTATTTCTTACAGTTTTTCAAGGTTTCAGTCTATACTCAGTTGGCTCCAAGGCAGGTTGGTATGGTGGGGCCACAGTTCATGGTGGCTGCAAACAGTAAGGTGGAAACTGGCAAGAGAGAGACACACATCTTCTTCCAGCCATTACACTGTATGCTGGCTCCATCCCTAGGTATGTGTGGCACAGATACCATCAATCCAAGCACTAGACAATGAACCAATCAGAAATGCACAATGCAAACACATGAGGTCTGGGGGCCACCGACATAAACCATGACAAGCAATCTGTCCTTTCTCCCCAGCTCCTGGCTCCTGGCTCATAAGAAAAGAAGAATGATTCTACAGAAGCACAATTAAAGCAGGGGACTCTGGAGACCTTCAGGGACAAAGCAGCGGTGGAACGGATTGGTACAGGCTTTCTGCTGCAACAGCTAGTGAGTGACTCAAGCCAAGCATCTGCAGTATCCCTTGGAGAAATGGTCAGACACCATTCCAGACAGAGGCTGAGTGAACCTGAGACTCAACAACTACAGGTTGACTTCAATTCAGGGCTCCCACTGTTATGCTCCCAGGGTGACTAGGTGAGAGACAGCTACTGGAGACAACTGTAACCAGGGAGTTGTGGTCAGGCCTATAAGAAACCAGCTGAAGGGTTTAAGCTAAAGGACACAGGGTCTGCCCCCATGGCCAGAGGCCATGCTCAGCCTAAATTGTGGTGAATTTGAAAGTCACAGAATTGGCACACTGAATCCTACTGCTTACTGCTAACTATATCCAGCATGGATCTGGGATGAACACATATTGAATTTCACACTGCCCCAAAGTCATAGATTCTGGAAAAAACCCACATGTTTGAAATTACAGGGAAATTTCTTTTTTTCTTTATGTTTTTATGTTTGGAAAATTTATTTGAGTGGGTGCATTATTTCTAATTTTTTGTTTTATTTTTGCTTTGTTCCTTTTTTTCTTTCTTTCCCACTTTTCTTCTTTATCAATTTCTTCTGATATAAGAAGTATTTTTGGGTCCTCCCTTAATTTTTATCTCTTTTTCTTTTTGCTTTTCTCTTTTAATTTTTCACCCAAAATTTATGTCTTTCTTATTTTTATTCAGTGTATAATTTATTTCTTTTTTCTCCCTCTTTTTATTTTATTTTCTATTTGTTGCCTGTTTTTTCTCTGATCTTTAGTTAATTCTATAAACATTCTTCTACTCTCCAATAAAATCCTTTGTATCACTTCTATCTCTGTTTCTCATATCATAGAGTTTAAGGTTTCAAAGTTTTCTCTTGCATTTCCTCATTACCAAACCTATATTTTTAATAGTATAATCATAAAACCTTATTAATCTTTAAATACTTAGTTAACTGTAAAATTTCTGTTGAATTTTTGTCTACCATTAGTGGAAATATAGCTGTCCAATATATTATCTGTAAATCAATATCTGGATTATCAGGCCAGGGGTTTAGCTCAGCAGTGCAAGTACTTGCTTGGCAACCATGAGGTCATAAGTTCAATTCCTGGTACCAAAAAAAAAAAGGTTAAAAATTATCTGGATTATCTTAATGTTTACACCATAATTGTGGATTTTTCTCTAGGATTAAGGGTGGTACATAATTAGTTCTTACAGTATGTTAATATCTAGTTTGCTTTGGAATATACTACTGCAGCTGATTTGCTTGGTATGAAGAAGATCACATCATTGTCACTATTTTTCTGTAAGCTTACATTGTGACATTAACAATACTCAAGTAGGACTGCGGATTTAGCTCAGTGGCACAGTACCTGCCTGGCAAGCATGTGGTCCTGAGTTCAATCCCTAGTACAAAAGAAGTACTCAAGTGTATCTTAGAGAACTTGCTTTCTGGGCCAAGTACACTGCATTTTCCTTCCCAAATTAACCAAGATTGTCTTATCTTGGGCCTGTAGCAAAGGATTACAGTTAGCTGCACCTAGAGTACATCACTGAAAAGCAACTAGAGAAATTTCTATACTAGCAACAGTCTTTAACTATAAGCATCTACAGACCTCAGCACAAAACAAACAAAGAAACAAAAACAATAGAAACATGAGAAGACAAAGCAGCAAACATACCTCCCAAAACTCCAAGCTCCCTAGAAGCCAATTTAGGAGGCATTAAGGGGTAGAATAGCATAAACCATACACCTGAATTCATCAAAAGGTTAGCAGAGTAGATTAGGAAACAGCTCAAAGAGATATTCAGTGGGATTAGAGAAGATGTAGCTAAACAGATAATGGAAGTAATACACAAAAAGATGAAGGTTCTTTCAGAAAATACATATAAAAAGCTAGATAAGGAGAGAAGACAAGATGGCCGATCAGTGAGCAACAAAATACAAAGCCTCCTGGGAGAAACAACTCATTTGCCAGAATAAAACACCCTAGAGAGACCCAGACAGAGGGAGATGGATCCTCTTGACACAGGAAGAAATTAAAACTTAAAAAAGCGCATCAAACACTTCAGGACTACAACTGAAACAGCTAAAAATTATGGGACACAGCGTTTTTGTTCGCAGCGACCTGCCAAGTTTGCAAAGGCCTGAATCTGCACCGGTTGGCAGAGCTGCCCAAACTCATTCCTGCTGCCACTCACAGGAAGCACAGCAGTGCTGAAGTTGGGGGTTGGTGAGCACAATGGAGAGCGAAGCCCGAAAGGGACCTTTATTAATCCACGGTCAGTGCTGGGAATGAGACCCCCCACCATGGGAAGTGCACGACCAAATGGGCAACATGTTGGAATCCAGCAGAAGGAGCCTGAACTGGGAGTGACAGTGACCTCAGTTGTTTCCTCCCTCCCAAGAGCAGATTTGTGGGATTTGCTTGGACTGGGCTGCGCCCCTGGCCGGGACCCAATGAGCCGTCCCAAATCGATTCCCTGTGCCTAGCAAGTACTAACCGGGTGAAGGCACCCAAAGTTTGGCTGGCCCAGTGGGGAAGGGCAGGCATACACAGCCACTGCTTACACCTCAGTGACAAGAGCAGGCAGGAGAGGGTGGAATTCCCTTGCCAGGGTGCTTTGGAGGAAATATGGCCAACAGGGAAAGGGGCTGGGACCTGCACTGTAACCTGTGTGGAGGAAGCCAGGGCCATGACAGGAGAGAGAGGCAGGAAGAGGACCCAAGCCCAGAAGCCTGAGAGCACTGATCGAGGAGAAGGAAGAACAAGGGAGACTGAGGGCAGCAAACACACAACATCAGACATGGCTTCAATGAACATTAAGAGACATCTTCAGGAACTTGTAGATGAGCTCAAAACTGAAATATTAAATCATATAAAGCAGGATATGAGTGGAGTAATAAAAGAAATGCTCTCAGGAATCATCTCTCATAATGATACAGATGGAAGAAGGGAGGAACACAAAAAAAGAAGACAAACATTCAATAAAGAATATAAAGAAAATATAGAATACATGAAGCAGATTCAAAGAGACTATCAGGAAATTAAAAACTCCATTGAAAGCTGGCAAAACTCCTTAAAAGAAACTAAGGATAGACTATCAAAACTTGAAGACAAGTGTGCAATGTGTGATGATGAAAGGAAAGATCTCTTAAAAACAACCAGGAAACAGGCAGTAACAATATAAAGGCTAGAAGATGACAAGAGAATCTACAATGTAAGAATAAGAAATGTGAATGAAGAAGCAGGAATACATACAGGCAAGTTACAAAGGCTATTCAGAGAAATAATTAAGGAAAATTTACCAAGCATGGGAAAAGAAAATGACATTCAGTTATGTGAGGCATTCAGAACTCCAGCCACCTACAACCAAAACAGATCTACACCCAGACATATAATAATCAAGATACCAGAAATTCAATATAAAAACTGAATATTAAAAGCCATCAGAGAAAAGAAACAGATTACCTATAAAGGCAAGCCCATCAGAATCATGGCTGACTTCTCAACACAGACCTTCAGATCAAGAAGAGCTTGGAGTGAAGTCTTCCAAGCCCTAAAAGAAAATATCCTCCAGCCCAGATTGATGTACCCTGCAAAACTGTTACTTGAAATTAATGGAGAAACAAGATGCTTCCATGACAAAGAGGAACTGGGGGAGTTTGTGACCACCAATTCAACCCTACAGAGAATACTGAAGGACATTCTAGAGAGAGACAAAAATACCAGGATTTTAGGAACAGTGGTAGAAAGGCCTCAATGAATGGGGCAGGCAGTAGAATGAAGGAGAAAATTAGAAAACAAAGGCAGGAAAATAGCATAGCAGAAATGAGGCAGAGAAGGATAACTAGAATTGCTAACATAGATGGCCTTGATACACTATATTGTTTATAGTGTACCAGGATTTAAAACCCACATTACTCACACTATTCTTCATAGATGTATTATATTCTTTTCCAGGCATTCTACCTGTACTAGATTTGAGGGGAGAGACAGCAATCCCCAAAATAACATGATATAGTAGGGTAATCATCCTTAATTTCCTATTATCCTAATCTAAAGCTCTGTAAAACTTACACTGTTTTACCATGACTGATCATAATCAAATATGGTTTGTGGGATCACTGTTTTGTATTGATAGATTTTATTCAAAGCTGTTATGATTGATAGTATCAAGCCTGAGAGTATAGGCAACTGCGCTTAAGATGACAAGATCCACTAGAATATCCACTATGGTTTGATTATTACATGCCTTTGAAGTTTTATACTGTCTACAATGTTTTATTTTTACAAATATTGTTATTTACTGCTTTACTCAATTATACTGCTATATTCAATTATGCCTGATGATATAGACATTCTATTGAAGATAATTAGGAACAACACAGTAATCATTGTAGATCACCTTATACTGTGGTTTTATGCAACTTTTTGGTTTCATGTTTTTATAGGAATTTGTTTTGTTTTGTCTTGCTAAGTTTTGTTTTTCCTTCTAATACAGAAAGGATAGAAATTCATGTAGAGATTCATGCATGTGTAGCTGTTTACACTCTCACTGGTTGACTGGCTACTTTGTATGCTTTAACTTTGTAACTTGAACAACTATTTCTGAGAGGACAATATGTGATTTGTTAACTAAGGATTTCTTATTGTTTATCTTTTTTTGGAATTCTGTATTATGTCTATCCTTTACATGCTTTTGTTTTTCTTTAAATAAAAAGAAAGAATCAAACTCCCTCTTCCCTCTTCCCCATTAACAAATGAGAGATCTAGACATCTCTTGAGAGGTTGACCATATGTAGGGTAGTAAATAGGGGGGTTTCCTTCTATCATCTCTTTGAAGGCAAACATTGTTATCACTGTTTTGCTTTGTTCTGATTAATGGTATTGCTCTATTCAATGTTATGTTTTGATAAGTTCTAGAATGTCCTGTATTTCCTTTGATTTGGCTATACCTGATTGAAAGAACAACTGTTGTGAAGATAACGGGATATACTATGGTACCTATTACTGTTATGCCAGTAGCCTGTTGAGGGTTTCTGTACGAATTTCACTGCACTGTCTCAGTTGGCTTTGTTCCGTCTTGTCTTGTATTTTGCTACCTTCAAAATAATAAAAAAATTAAAATAAATAAATAAAAGGTAAATAACAACAAAACAGATCAGTAAGGTACTGAGCAAGCTGAAATACGATACAACTAAACAGATAATGGACTTGAAAATCAAAAGGAGGAAAAGAAAGCCCTTTAAAGGGTATAATTGCATGTATGTTTAAGTGTGTAGGATTGATAACCATGTTGCTAAGTTATTGTTGGATCATTGAATAGAACTGTTTGCAGCCTCACTGTTTGAATGTCTACCTTGTATGCTTTAATTTTGTAATTTATCAACTAGTGATTTCTTGGTGGTTGCCTTTTTGTTGAAATTCTGTATTGTTTCTTTCCTTTTTTCTGTTTTGCTTTTTTTTCTCTTTAAAAAATAGGAAAAAAAGCTAGATAAGCAAACAAAACAACACAAAACATGAATGATCCATTTACCCAAGAAGTAGAGTCCATTAAAAGGTTTTAATCAGAAATCCAGGAGGTTAAAAATCATGTTGAAAGTATCGGCAGCAAAATCAATGAATTTGCGGACTGATTTTAGGAACTGGAAGACAATGATGCCTTCAAAGACCAACTCCTCAGTGATATCTCAGAAACAACAAGATAGCATGAAAAATGTATCCAACAATTGCTAGATGTCCAAAGAAGACACATCTAAGAATAATTTGAATAAGTGGAAAATGAGAAGACAACACAAATGGCATAAAACACCTGGTCACAGAAATAATGACAGAAAACTTCCCAAATATAAGAAAAAAAATCCATAACAATAAATGAAGCATATAGAACCCCAGATTGCCATGACCAAAAGAGAATCTCTCTGGGCCACATTATACTTAAACTACCCAAAAGTTCACCAAATATACAAAATCTTAAACCCTGTTAGAGAAAGGAAATGAATCACATATTACTTTAGAATTAAAGCAGACTTCTCCACACAAACCCTACAGGCTATGAGGGCTTGGAGTAATGTCTATTATGTCATAAAGGATGATAACTTCCAACTCTAGCTTATGTATCTTGCAAAACTTTCCTTTAAAACTTATGTAGAAATAAAGTATTTTTCCTCAAGAAAAAGTGCACCTCAAAAAATTCATGACCACCAAACCAGAATTACAAAATAATTTCATTTCAAGGATATCCTAGAAAGAGACAATGAGGCAAGTAATTCCAGTAGGTCAAAAAAATGGATACTCTTGGCAGGATGAGTGGTTAAGTAACAGGGAAAAATAAGGAAATCAACAACAGGAAAATAAAGCAATGATGGAATAAGTCAATACCTCTCAGTAATACCTCTCAATATAAAAGATCTCAATTCTCCAAACAAAAGACACAGATTGGCAGAATGGATCAGTAAAGAATACCCAACAATATGCAATATATAAGAAACACATTTAAGCCGGGAATGCTGCTGCATGCAGCATTTGGGAGGCTAAGGTAGGAGGAATCACTAAAAGTTCAAGGCCAGCCAAGGTTACATAGTGAGTTCAAGTCCAGTCTGAACTACATAGTGAGACCTTGTCTCAAAAACAAAAGCAAAAACAAAAACAAAACAAAAAACCAAAAACATTTCATTAAAAAAGAATCTCACAGGTTTAAGAAAATCAATATTTTGATGGGATACAATATTCCATGCAGTGGGAATCTGGAAAAAAGCAGAAGCTGCTATTCTAATCTTAGACAAACTGGATTTCAAGCCAAGACTGGTGAAAAGAGGTAAAGAAGGTCAACTACATATTGGTTAAGGAAACCATTTAACCAGAAGGGCTACTAATTATAGTATATGTTATATATTATAAATTAATATTAATATAATTATATCAATATATTATTATATATTAATATTTATATATATATAGCAAGACAGAGAAATAGAAATAGATCTACATCTCTACCTCTCTCTCTCTCTCTCTCTCTCTCTCTATATATATATATATATATATATATATATATATATCTGACACACCCAAATTCATTAAACAAACACTGCTGGACATGAAAAATCAGATGAACACCAATACAGTTATAATGGGGGCTTTCAATACCCTACTGTTACAAAGGGACAGATCAAATAGACAAAAAGTAAGAAATAAATATTATCAGAACACAGGGCAGTGAAACTAGAAATCAGTGATGAAAAACATCACAGAAATTGCAAGCATAGAGAAGTTAAATAATACCCACTTGAATAATCAGTGGGTCACAGATAAAGAAGAAATTAGACAGTTTCTACAAAATATGATAATGCCAATACAATGCAATGGAACTTATGGGACACAATGAAAGCAGTTCTAAGACGGACATTTATAGCAGTGAATTTCCACATCAGAAAAACAGAACAAGCTCAAATAAACAACCTAATGGTGCACTTCAAGGGCCTAGAAAAACAAGAACAATCTAAACATAAAACTTATACATATAAAGAAGGGAATTACAAAAACCAGAGCAAAAATTAATTAAATTTAGACTAAAATAACAATACAAAGAATTAATGAACTGAAGAATTGGTTCTTTGAACAATTAAACAAAAGACAAGCCATTAGCCAATCTTACCAAAATAAGGAATGAAACATAGTACTAAAGGGTGAAAACCTGAAAGCTTTCACTCTAAAATCAGCAACAAGACAAGGATATACACTATCACCACTGCTATTCAATATAGTTCGGAAAACACTTGCCAGAGAAATTCAACAAGAGAGAGAAATTAAAAAAATAAGGATAAGAAAACAAGACATTAAATTATCATTATTTGAAGATGACATGATCATCTACATGTAAGACCCCAACCCAAATACCAATAGCATCCCTTACGGAATTAGGGATAGCTAACCTAAAATATATATGGAACCAGAAACATAGAAGAGCAAAAGCAATTCTGGGCAACAAGGGCAAGGTGGGTGTGATCATAATCCTGGACATCAAGTTATACTACAAAGCTATAGTGGAAAAAAACCATGGTATTGTTATCAGGTAGCTTCTATAAAGTGGCTCGCCAACCAAACATTACAGAGTTTGAGGTTGTTTACCTCTTGTTCTGGATTTGGATTCCAGGTTATGCTCATCTAGAACAATGAATTGAACAAAATGCACAAAAAGCAGTGGGAAAGTTTATTGGAGAAAGTAAAAGTGAAGACTGGGAGAGAAACTGGTTCTGTAGAGTGAGCTCGGGTGGAATAAACAGGAAAAGAGGGGAAGAGCAAAGATAAAAGTACATGCTACTTCTGGTAAAACAGTGTGGATTACATGGAAAGCTTTGATAGCTCTGGCTCCTTATGGCTGTTTTTCTTTATATGGAAACCTGTGAAAACTACTACATGTGGGTCCTGAGAGGCGATGCTGCAATTCCATACCTCAGCCTGACGTGTGTAGGCATTCTATTGAAAACCTGCTCCAGTTTTTGCAGTTCTTGTGCAGGGGTTTGGGAACTGTTCTGCGCAGTGTCAGAATCTTGTAATTAACAGGTCATGCCTACTTCCCCAGCCACTTTTTTGCCATTCCCTTATCCCCTATCTTAGTATTAGAGGAAAAAAATCAGACTTTTGGATGAATAGAATAGAATAGAATAGAATAGAATAGAATAGAATAGAATGATGCAGAAACAACTCAAGGCACACTCAGCTACAATATCTTTGACAAAGGGGCCAAATCTTTTTGCTGGAGGAAAGAGCCTCTTAAATGGTGCTGGGAAAACTAGTATGGACATGCCAAAGATTTAACATAGATCCATATCTCTCATCACCACTAAACTAAAATCTAAATATGTCAAAGACCTAACATTAGAACAGAAACTATTTGTTGGAAGACAAAATAGGTAAAATTCTTGAAGACATAGGTGTAGGCAAAGACTTTTTGAAAAGAACCTTGCTTGTATAAGAATGAACAAATGGGATCACATCAAATTAAAATGTTTCTGCACAAATTATGCTCGTAATCTTATTGGTTGACCATACTTCCATCCCACCTCATAACCACCTTGTGATTTCCCAGTTTTCCCCACCTTAGACCTGCCTCAACTTGTGGTTTTGCTCTATAAAAATCCTTAGAAAAGGCAGGGTCTTTGGCAATCCACTTGGGACCCCTTCTGTTTCTCTCTTGGACAGAAGCTTTTTTCCTCTCAATAAATATTCTGCTCTTAAAAAAAACCTTCTACACAGCAAAGGAAACTACCTACAGATTTTAGAGCTAACACACAGAATTGGAAAATTCTCTTGCCAGCCAACTCTCAAAGGATGAATCCTAACTCTGTCAAAAAATTAGACACCTTAAATTTAAAGAGCCAATTAAAAATGGATATCTGAAATGAATAGACATTTCTCAGACGAAGAAGTAATAAATATATGAGATAAATGTTTAACATTTGGCGAGCGTGAGATCGTGAGTTCGATTCCCAGCACCAAAAAAAAAAAAATGTTGTCAAACATCTTCATGTGTGTACTGTCATTGGTTTATTATCCTTGAAGAAATATCTGTTAAGTCCTTTATTCATTTTTAAACTAAATTGTTTATTGTTTTTGAGTTGTGAGAATTATTTTAATACTATATTTTGCATAGTATGCCCTTTGGAAATTATGATTTTCAAATACTTTCTCTCAATCTATGGGCTGTTGTTTAACTTTCTTGAGGGTGTCCTTTGAGACACAGACTTTTTTATTTTCATGAAATAAAATTTATTTATACATATAGTTCAATTTATTTAATTTTTCTTTTCTTGCTTTTGGTATCACATTTAAGAAAACATGGCCTTATCCAAGATCATAACAATTTACATCTATATTTCCTCTTTAGACAGAGTTTTGAATCTTCTGTTTAGGTCTTGGATCCCTTTTAAGTTGATTTTTTTGTTTACAGTATGAAGTAGGGTCCAAAATCTTTTGTACATGAATAAATTTTCCCAGGGCTATATGTTGAAAAAAGTATTTTTTCCTAATTGAATGATCATGTTATTTGGTAGCATATAAATGTAATATTATTTAGCAATAAAATGGAATGAAATAGCCGGGTGTGGTGGCTCACACCTGTAATCCAAGCACTTGGGAGGCTGAGGCAGGAGGATCATTGCAAGTTCATGACCAGCCTGGGCTACAAAGTGAGCTGAAGGCCAGCCTGAACTAAATAGAGAGACCTGTCTCAAAAAGACAAAAAATGGAATGAAATAGTGATGCCTGCTACAGCATGGATGAAAGCAACATATTCAGTGAAAGATGCCAGATACAGAAATCATATATTGTCTGATTTTTAAAAATATGAGATATGTAGTATAGTCAAATCCATAGAGTTAAACAGTGGATTGGTTGCCAGGGCATAAGTGGAGGGATGAGTGGGAAGTGATTACTACTGGAAATGAAGTGATTTGAAACTGCAGAGTGGTAGTGTTTGCCCAGCATTGTTAAAGAATTAGATGCCACTGAGTTAAACACTTGAAACGATAAATTGTATGTTAGGCGAATTTCCCCTTAAGAATAAACAAGAATGGTAGAAAGTTTTAGAGATATCTTTGTATCTAACAATCTGCAGAGAATAAATGTAAATTTTTTTTAACCAGGAAATCCCAGAAGATATTCTTGCTGGCTGAAAGAGAACATAAAATTGTGTGCCATGAATTGAATGATGAAATTGTGATTAACTAATTTTTGTATCATATTGTTCCCTCTAGTTCCAAGTGGATAGAGTTGTTATAGGAAATATTATGGTGGAGATAATATTCCCCCAGCTAAATGATACACACAAAGGCAACTTTAGAGCATGAAAATATTATTTTTTGCCAAATGATTGATAGATTTCATTCTGGCACTTGTTTTCTGAATACCTAATTTGTTCACTGAATGGTGCAGAAAGATGCCCAGTAGCCCCAACCTTCAAGGGATTCAAAGCTTAATGAGAAAAAAAGGATGTATAAAATCAACCCACTGTGGGCAGTAATAGAAAAGAAGAATTTTTTTTAGTTACCCCCCTACAGGAGCTCTCATTATAAGGGATTGAGCAGATAGCTATTTCTTCCTCTGAATCAGTTCTGTGGGAAAGGTGAAAAGTTGACTTTCCATTACCCTTGAAAACAGATACTAATCCATCAGATCACATGCCTCAACTTTGCCCAGGATTTCCTAGATTACAAGGAACAGAAAATGCAAATCCTGCTGACCTAATCAATAAAAGTGGAGCTAGATTCTGAAGTTGTTTACTTAGAGGCTCAAAAATGTCACTAACCCTATATTCTTTCGGCCTATGCTTTGTGGAGGTTTTCTTAATTTTAACTTGTCTTCCTTTGTGGCTGGACTATAGCTGCTCACAGTTCCACAGGTCCATGCTTCTCTGAGCAAATGCAGAAGAGAGGGTTGCCACTGGAACATCTATAGAATACAAAGAAAAACTTTTCTCAATTTCCCAAGGAACTAACTATTCCCATTGCCCTCCACTGGGGCATGGCCATAGCCAACCAACAGTGGGGAATGGGACTATGCAGGTTTATTTAGATACAAATTGTGCTAATTTGCTTCTATTAGAAAAATATGTTCCTGGAGAGAGCATGACCACCAAGAAAAGGAAGAGAATACTGGGGTGACTACCAAGGAGCTGGCATGAGTATTGATTTAGCCTTTGACAATGTCACGGCAATCTTTATTCCCTAGCTGCAATTGCCTTCCCCACTGTACAACTCCACTTGTAAGGAAGTATTTCCATATCTTCCTCTGAATCTACTTTCTTGTTCTCTCCAACTCAGTGTCAGTGCTCCTGCTTTTTTGTTAGTGTAAGTCTGTGATACATAACAATTACATTCATCTTAGAGAACTGGTACATACACATACTGCATCTTGATCATTTTTCAACCCCTAATCCCAATGCTACCCTTTTCTTTCTTCCTCTGATCTGCTTCCTATTTTCTCAAAATTTACTCCCGTTTCTTATGATTTCTCTTTGAAGTGTCCTCAGAAAACTAAGATTAAAGGTCCTATTAGACCCAGCTATTCCCCTTCTTGGAATTTACCCAGAAGAATTAAAAACACCATACCACAGTGATATATGTACAGCCATGTTTATAACAGCACAATTTTTAATAGCCAGATCTTGGAAACAACCCAAATGCCTATCAACAAAGGAATGGATAAAAAAGATGTGGTATTTTTATACAATGAAGTACTACTCAGATATAAAGAAGGATAAACTCGAGGCCTTTTTTAGGTAAATGGATGCAACTTGAGACCATACTCATAAGTGAAATAAATCAGACTTGCATGTGTAAACACGATATTGTCTCCCTAGTGTAAGAAACTGAAAGAGTAAACAAGATCCAAAAGGTACAATAGATAATGTTAAAGGGAAAGAAACTACTCAAAGCACAAGAACACCTGGGATGGGGGAAAGGAGAAAAGAATGATAGGAAAAGGAGAAAAATATAAACATATATATATATACATACACATAAGATAGCTCAGATAATTGTACTACTAATTCTATTAGTTCAAAGAAAGGAACAGTTAGTGCTCATATTGATCAATTATAGATATGAATATCTAGTAATCTGAGCAACTCTTTTAAAAATAATGATATATGCTATAACAACCATTGTCAAATTCCTATCATCTTGTCTTGAAATCCTACACTGCTAGTGTTTTGGAATTTTTGTTGTCGTTGTTTTTTTCATTTGTTTTTTTTTCTGTGTTTTTTCTCTTTAAATTAAAATATTGTTTATATTTTGGGCCTCTCATATTAGAGAAACCAAGCAATATTTAGTCTTCTATTTCTCATTTATTTCACTTAGTATTATGGTCTCAAGATCTATCTGGTTTCCTACAATGATGCAAATTTATCTTCTTTATAACTGAGTAGTACTCCTTTGTTTATACTGTATATGCCACATTTACTTTACCTGTTGATGGGCATATATCTGGCTTCCATAATTTAATTTTTATCCTATAAACGTAGATGTGCTTGTAGCACCATAATATGATGGTGAATTTTTATCCTATAAACGTAGATGTGCTTGTAGCACCATAATATGATGTTGTTGATTCAGGAAGGTGTCCAGGAAAGATAACACCTAGGTCAAATGGGATTTCTATTTTTAGTTTTCTGGGGAATATCTATACTGGTTTCTATAGTTTATATTTTACCAAATTTTGTAGAAGAATTCCTTTTTCCCACAACCTAGCCAGCATTTGTTATTTTTCTAGTCCTTAAAGATAGCCATTTTTCTGGGAATCTGAGTGTTGTTTTGATTGCATTTCTCTAATGGCCAAAGAAGCTGAGCACTTTTTCATTTACTTACAGGCCAGTGGCTCCTTCTTGCCATGGTGTTGCTCTCAGAACCTGGCTGTTTATTCTAGTTTATTATCCTGGATATGCCTTCTTCCTCAGCTGCATCTCTTCTGCCTGGACCTTACAGGCCTTTACTGCATTCATTAACTCAAAAACTGACTGGCTGTTCTGGAGAGGTTTTTCTATTCTTTAATTCATAGAATTGAGGTTTGTCTTCTTTCTACCCTGTTTGAGGTTTCTTCCTCAGATCAAGTTTTGAACTTGTATTGGATAGTGGTTCTGTGACAGAACCTGCCTGCTCTTCCTCTCTAAAATGAAAATGACTGTCCTAATCCATTTCTCAAGGACTTGTCCTGCTCTGCAATTCTGTGGTCCCAAATCAGAAGATTGGAAGTGACCTTACATATGTGTGTGTGGTGGTGGTGGGGGTGAGTGAACAAAGTATTTGGAAACTTGAAGTTTACCCAGCTTTGTAGCACTTGAGAGAAGCTTTGCATTTTTTCTTGCCTTGGGCTTACACTGATCTGATCAACTAGCTCATCTGTAGCCAAAAATGAATCCTACTCCTCCTTTCCCTGGCGCAGAGCATCTATGCGCTTGGCTGGCCCAGGGACTGCAAACCATCATTAAGCCAGGTAGCTGATCCAGTTGTGTCTGCAGCTGTCTCCTTCTGGCTCCTTTTCAGGGGCCCATGAGGCCCTCAGAAGAATTAGAAGGAGGGGGTGCCAAGGTGCCCACTGGCCAGATGGGCCAGGTCACTCCTACCTTGGGGGGACACAAGCATCTCTCCCCATCCCCTTACTGAGAGGTTTGTCCTCCAGGATCTCTCTGGCTTTCTAGTCTGCTCTCTGGCCTCCCACTTCTTCCAAGCAGTGGTGGAAGCAAACTGGAAATTAAGGGGTTAACCAGGGACTCTCCACCCTAGTTGTGGTGGGCAAGGGATGGGAACCACTCTAGGGAAAACAATGTCCATCTGAGAAGCCCCACTGTTTTTTAAATTTTTTTTACTTTAAAGAGAATAAAACAAAAGAGGACAGATCTAAGCAGATCAGAACAGAACAATGTAAGCAACACAGCACTTCACAACAAGACAATTGGATATTAACAGTAGCTATCATGCCTCTTTCTTTGAAATAGTTGAGCTTAGCTTTACACACAATAATGTTAAACATGACAAAGTAGAATACAAACAACTCAAGAGAATGGAAATATTCCAAGACATTCTGAACCAAATAACCAAAGATGAACAATGGCTGCTATATTATCTCATTTTCCATAAAAATTTTGTTTTTACTATCATACATACTAAAATCCAATAAGACACAACGTGATAGAACCAATGGTAATAGAAAAACAAAAGCATGGAAGGACTTCAGAGCAAGATGATATTAAATCAATACTGGCTATCTTACTGTCTTGTCTTCAAAGTAACTATTCATATGATCACATATATTAAGATCAAACAAAACAGAATAAAACCATTCAAACCAATGGATGAAGACATAAGACATCAAAGCAGTATAATGGTGAACCATGATTTCCATAAAATCTTCTGTACTCTTACCATTTCTTATACTAGGGAGACTATATGGTATTTATTATACATGTGAGTTTGATTTATTTCACTTATGAGTATAGATTCAAGATGCATCCATTTATTTATAAATATCTCAATGTGATCATTCTTTATAGATGATTAGTACTCCATTGTATAAAAGTACCACAATTTTTTTATCCATTCCTCGGTTGATGGAGAAGCCCCACTCTTATATCAGAGCCCCTGTGGGACAGAGTGAGCTGAGGCAGCTCCTGGTGGAGGCAGAGGCCCCAGAGGCCCCAATACTGCTCTTTTAGGCCAAGAGAAGTTTAATCCCAGGGACTTCTTGTGGCTGGGGCTGGAGGATGAGGATATTCCAGATAAGGAGGCACCCTGGTCTCAGGCTACTTTTTGCAGTACAGACTTTGGAGACTGCTGTCTCCTTTACTTAGGGAGCAGAGTAGGGACGAAGGCACTTGTCCCAGCTTCCAGGTGCTCATTCTCAGTGAAGGGCTAGCCAGCAGCAAAAGTGGGAGGTGGCCGAGCTAGGGAAGAAGGAAGCCTGGGAATGGAGGGCTAGTTTTCAGCCTTTCCATTTTCTTTTTATTTTTAAGTGTTTTTGTTTTGTTTTGCTTTGCTTTGCTTTGTACAAGGAATCGAACTCAGCCACAGAGCTAAATCCCCAGCTCTATTTTATTTTTAATAAGGTGCCTTGGACATCCGAAGCGGAGCTTTTTGACCCCTGGCGCACTGCTGGGGACGTCTGGGTATCAGAAGCCTCAGATGTATTTACCCGCGATTTGTCAGTTGCGTAGTTGCTGAGCGAGCCAGACGTTTGAAATCTTCCCTGGCTGCTGCCGCTCAGCCAGGTGGAAGTTGAAGTGGTCATTCATTTGGCCTTTATCCCGCGCGTCGCAACTACATGGTGCTGAGACTGGCGCCTGATCCTGGTAGCAGGGAGGGACATTTGGTCTGGAGCAGGGCCTGGACTCTCCGTGATCCAGCCAGGACTCTCCTTGGGAATCTAGCGGAGGATGGGGCGGGTTTTGCACGTCAGGTTGGCGCCTCCCGGTCTTAGCCCACTCCGTACTTTGAGCTTCAGTGATCACTCACTGACTCCTTTTTCTCTGCCTTACAACCCACAGGAAGTGGCCAAAAAGGGATTCCAGGAGCAGCTCATGGGTGCTAATAGGGATCAGCAGGACTTTAGTGAAGTGAGAACTTTCTGCAACATCTTGAAATTCTGAGGAGTTTTACAAAAAAAGAAAGGAAAAGGAGAAGAAAAGGAGAGAAGGAGGAAGGCGGTAGGAAGAGAGGGAGGGAGGAGAGAGTCTGTGTGGAGATAAGGCAGCTTTGAAGTGCAGATTTCAGGCTGAAAGTCAGCTTCCCTGAATTGGACATCTGAATTTGACCTAATGGCTGGATTTGCAGATTTAAAACTGTAATGCTAGAGCGGGCATTTGATTTATCTAGTCAAAAGGAACATAGTGTAATCATGAGCCACTTTTTGACCTTTATGTGTACTAGACATTTAAGAATTTGGAATTTTTACATAAAAACTTAAAAAAAACCCCTCCCAAACCCCTTTCCTTTGTTCTCAAGATGTAGTTGATATAATTTATTATACTGGAAAGATGTCAGTTATAAGAAAGCCAGTTCAGAACTAGATTCAGCCCTTTGTCACTTCTCGGCCTTTTAGCTAAGATCAAGTGTAGATTCAGCCCTGTGCACATTTATGTTAAGAACACTTTCTTTTTTGACATGGGAGAAAATTTAATGATTTAAAAATATGAGCTGCGCCTTGGGAGGCTGAGGCAGGAGGATCATAAAATGGAGCCCAGCCCGGGCAATTTAGAAGTTAGTGAGAATTAGTCTCAAATAAATATAAGAATAAAAATAAAAATAATAAAGGTCCGGGGACGCAGCTCAGTGTGGAAGGCCTTGTATCCAACTCCCCCCCCCCCCCGCCCCGCCCCGGTACTCCTACCTACCCCCACAAATAGTGGAAAGCAAAGCTTCACTGCCTTTATTCTCACCTATTTATTCATTCATTCATTTATTACAGTGCTGAGAATGGAACCCAGGGCTTACCAAAAGTGCTCTATTCACTGAGTTGTATTCCCAGCTCATCCTGTATTTACAATGCAGTGAATTTTCAAAAATGAATTTTTTTGTACCAGGAATCAAACTCAGGACCTCATGCTTGCCAGGCCAGTGCTGTGCCACTTAGCTATAGGTCTTTTGAAATAACCCTTCATTTTGAGGAAGATGCCTTCTATTCCTCATTTGCTAAGAGATTTCATCAAGTATGGATGATGCATTTTTTCAAATGTTTCTCTGTGTTTTTAAAGGTGATTGAATGGTGTTTTCCTTTATTTTGTTAATGTGGTGAATTGCAGTGACAGATTTTGATTTTGAACCTACTTTATATTCCTCAAAATCCTTGCAATCATGATAAATTATCTTTTAAAATATGTATGGATAGATTTAACTTGCTAAAATTTTGTTAGGTTTTAACTTTAGGGGCATTGCTCTTTAGCTTTCTTTGTGATATCTCTGGCTTTGGTATCAGGGTAATGCTTGGTTATAGAACAAATTGGGAAGTATTATCTTTTATTTTCTGGAATTCATTCTACAGAATTGCAATTATTTCTTCCTTAAAGGAGTAAAGTCTAGGCCTAAATTTTCTTTGTGAGGTGATTTAATTACAAATTAATATTTGTATAGTTATGAGACTATTTAGATCATTTATTTCTTCTTGAATAAGCTTTGGCAATTTATATATTGTTAGAAATTAGTTCATTTGTCCATTTTACTGAAATTGGTAAATTTACTGACATAAAGTTTTTAACAGTATTTCCTTAATCTCTGTACTAGTTTTTTTTTATTTCTCAACAAATTGCTATAAGTTTAATGGCTTAGAAAACACATATTTATTATCTCACAGATTTTGTAGGTTAGAAATTTGGAGACAGTCTATGTGGTTTCTCCACTCAAGATCTCTCACTAGGCTGTAATTAGTGTTACCAAGACTAAAATTTCATTTAAGACTTATATGGACAAGGTCCTATTTCTAAGCCTATATAATTGTTGGCAGGACTCAGTTTTTTTTTTTGTGGATTGGTGGACTAAGGACCTTATTTCCTAGTGGCTGTTGTACAGAGGTTGTCATCAGTTACTCGCCACACTGTCCTCTCCAGTAACTTGCTTCATTAAATCCACCATTTGAGACACTGAAGTAAGATGGTTGTCATTATTCTAATCACAGGCGTGATATTTCACTACCTACTGCACTGATTAAAAGCAAGTCACTGAGTCATCTACGTTCAAGGGGAAGAGGATTATACTGGGGCACAAACACCAGGAGAGTGGGATCATTAGAGACTATCTTAGATTCTATTGGCCACAATATCTGTAGGATCTATAATTAAGCTCCTAGTGTCATTTCTGATATTGTTAATTGTGTCTATATCTCCCCTTATCAATCTGGCTACAGGTTTATCTATTTTATTGACCTTCTCAAACAACTATCTTTTATTTTATTATTTTTGTTTTCATTGTGTTTGGTTTCAATGTGTTTTGAATGCTAGACATAAAGGTCAAATGTTATATGATTTTACTTATATGAGTTACTTAGAATAACCATATTCATACACACTGAAAGTAGGATAGTGGTTACAGGAGACTGCAACAGGAGAATGGAAGTGACTAATGGGTTTCTGTTTGAGGTGATGAAAAAGTTCTGGCAATGAATAGGGGTGATGGTTGCAAACAATGTGAATATAGAGTACTTAATGTAACTGAATTGTATACTCAAAATGGTTTTAAAATTGTAAATTTTATGTGACATTTATTTTACCACAAAACAATCATGTCCACAAAAATAAGGAGCCACAATTTGCCTCTGGCTCATAGAGTGCTGGGCTTAAATGAAATAATTTAAGTGAGGTGTTTGGCATGGTACTGGTTCATACAGAAAATTTAAGAAAGAAAGGACAAATGCTTTTCTAATAATTTAGGAGTATTTACAGATGTGTTCGTCTTCCCTGGGGATTGGATAATGATTTACTTGTTACTGGTTGTGCTTAACAGGAGGCAGAACAGTTTCATGTGCCAAAAAAAATCACAACAATGATCCTAGGCATAGTGTAAAAATGCAGATTTGGATTTAAATAGGTCCTGGGTGGGGCCTGAGAATATGCATTTCTAACAAGTTGCAGTGGATGCTGCTGCTGCCAGTTGGCAACATTTGAGTACCAGGGAGCTAGATACTTCTTTGGGGGAGATGCTGGAGAAATCATGTGATAATTCATTAGGTAGACCTAGATCATTTTTTTTTCTTTTAAAATTTGTGATTTCTGTGGCATGGCTTAAATATTTTATCTTTCCAAGATGACACTGTCATTTGAAAAGAAGTTATAAATGATACTAATGGCCAGTGGTATGATCATGCTTGCTATGATGGTCCCTCACCACATGTGGCTATTGAGCACTTGAAACATATCTGCTCTGAATTGAGATGTGTCATGAGTATAAAATACATGAAAATATAGTAGAGACATCTAAATTATCTCACTGACAATTTTGTGTTGATTACATGATGAAATGATAATATGTTGAATACATTGTGTTAAATTTATTTATTTTTGGTACCAAGAATCAAACTCAGGACCTTGTACTTGCCAGGCAAGCACTTGTGTTTCTGAGCTATATACCCAGCCCCACTGGGTTAAATTTAAAAAATAAATTTTAAAAGGACTATGAGTGGAGGGAGATCTTGTAGTGTATAGAGGGTACAAAAGGCTAGAAGATTTTCTTTTTGTTTGTTTTGATTCTCTGGGAAGAACACAAAGCTGATAGGAAAGATAAATGGAAAGGGAGCCAGTGGAGTCCAGGAGTAGCAGGGGGCTGGGTGACAGAAGAAGCCAAGCCTTTGGTAAGGCCACAGGTAAAATAAGGTTTACTCTATGTTCATACATTATTTGAAACACAGAAAGACTGGAAGGAAAGACATAAAAATTTCAAGGATAAGAATATAAGTTTAAATTTAAAATGTTAAAGCTGATATCTCGGTAGTAGAGGTGATAAATTGTGCTTCTGTCTTTATCTTTTTGTTTAAAATTTTTTCTTTTATATTTTCCTGGCCTTCTGTAGAGTTTCATAACTTTTAAAATCAGGAGAGAGTATTACTATGAATGCAAGAGCAGGAAATTTATTTCGTAATATAGTAAGGCCATGAATTAGAGTAGATGAGCCACTGACTTCAACACATGAAGCCACCCTACAGGAGACTGACAGGAACCCACACGTCACAAGAACTAGAGTACTAGTTTATGTATGTGCATGGTGAGTGAGGACTAGAATGAGGGTCTGAAAACTCCCAAGAATGGTAGTTTTTAGATGTTTGCATTTCAGGTAATTTGCATTTTCTTGTTTTTGCTTTTGTGTATAGCTCATTTTATAATGACTGCGTTTTTCTAGACAGAAACAAAGAGTCCTATTATAAGTTTGAAAATTAGGTATAATCTTTATTACAGAAAGTAAATAGTCTTACTCTTCTCCATGTTGACTAAACCCCATCTTAGACAATCACTATTCTACCTGGAAGAAGCAAGTGGTCTTGTGGAGAGCTGCTTGCCACTTTTCAGGAAACTGGGGGCAACCTCCAGAGCTGAATGGTCTCTGGCCTATAGCCAGCAAGAAACTGAAGGCTTCAGTGCTACAGCTCCAAGGAAGTAAATTCTTTAGCAATTTGAACAAGCTTGGAATCAGATTCTTTTCCCCAGTCAAGGCTCAAGACAAAAGCAATCTGGTTGATACCTTGATTTGCAGCCTGGTGGGGCCCTAGAGCACAGTGAAGTGATGACTGGACGGACTCCTGACCTAAAAAACTCTGAGACAGTAGATGTGTATTGTTTTTGTCAGGCTGTATTTCGGCATGACTCTCCCAGCACACAATCTGTTTATCAGCAGCAGCATTGTTCTCAGGAAAGACCCAGCTCAACACTGGCACTGTCCTCAGCAAACACAGGATGTCGTAAAAGAGATAAGATAGAGAATGGAATCGTCCAAGCACTAGGCCTTCTCAAGATACCCAAATATTTACACTGGATTCCTCAAAGACTTTGCCCACTGAGGCACAGGACATTTAGGAAACTTCGATCACTGATGTTTACTAAGGTTTTCCCACCTAACAATGTCCCTTACCTTCTTTTAAACCCTGTAAGGAAGCCCACCTCTCTTTGTTTCATCTGTGAATGGCCCTTTTGCCTACACCCAGTTTGCCTGCACCCAGGTATTAAATTTTATGTCTCATTGCTTTCACAAAAGCCTGTTGAGTGGTCTCTGCCTTGAGTCATTCATTACAGTTCTAAGCTGTGAATCTGTGGCAATTTTTAACCACAAGAATAGAAATGTAATACATACTTTTATCAGCAATGTGTGAACATTTGAGATGTTTTACTTCCCTCCCAACCCTTTGTATCATTACTCCTTTTCACTCGGGTGGTTCTGGGTGCATATTATTTTAATTTTCTTTATGACTAATAATGAATAATTTTTCATACTGGCTATTTGAATGTAATCTTCTATGAATTACCTTTCAAATATTTCTCCCATGACAAAATTGAGATTTAGGAGTTCATTATATATATTGGATACATGATTTCATGGGGTACATAGATTTAAAATCTCTTCTGTCTGGAGCTTATCCTTTCACACTTTTAATAATATTTTTAATGAAAATTTAAAAATTCTCCTTTTTCAAATAAAAAACACATTTTATCCAGGTGTGGTGGCTCACGCCTGTAATCCCAACACTCGGGAAGTTGAGGCAGGAGGATTGTTGCGAGTTTGAGACCAGCCTGGGCTACAAAATGAGCTCAAGGCCTGCCTGAACTGCATAGAGACTCTGTCTCAAAAAGACAAAAAAAAAAAAAAAACCCCACCACATTTTAGGTTTGCATATAGTCCTGAACATTGAATCCCAATTCCCACAGGTTAGGAATTTGGTTTTGAAGATTAGAATATGTCACTCCAAAATATAACACATTGATGAAATTATTGAGTTAAATGTAATTATCAACCAAAGCAGAAAGAATTCCGTACTCTTCTCTTACATATATAAAAAAAGCAGGGTATAAATTTCCCTTGGGAAAGCCCTCCCCACTCAGACCTGGAAGAGGAGAGCAACTCTTAGCATGGAAGATGGGGAGTGGATATGAAGATGAATTTACATACACTTCATACTAAAATAGCCTTGTCTTCAATTAGTTCCCCTGTATATTTTCGCTTCACTTCCCCATAACTTTTCATCCCTAGAGCCTGAAACCCTCTTTCCTTTTTATTTTTTAAATATTTATTTATTTTCCTCTTTCCTTTTTAAAAAGGGTATTATGGTTTGGATTTTAAATGTTACCTAAAGAGTTACGTGTTGAAGGATTGGTTCAATCATGAGGGTTCTGATCTCATGAACAGATAAAATTATTTATGGATTCAAAACTTAATGGGTTTGGAGAGTTGGATTTTGTTATAAAAATAAGCACTCTCTTTGCTTTGTGGCCACTATAAAGTTTGCAGCTTTCCTCTCTCACGTGCTTCTGCTGTGATGTACTACTTCATTACAGGCATAAAATCAATCTGGCCAAGAGACCAGTTACTGAAACCTCTGAAACCATGAGCCAAGATGTAAGTGATTGAGTGATTTGTACTCAATCTAGAGCATTGCAGAATATTAAAGAGGAGGCAAGTAGATAAGAAAAGAGTTTAATAAGTGGGGAGGGCATGGAGGGAGTCACCACAGAGAGCTATGGCAGTTCTCCCTGCAGACAAAGGGCAGGTTCTGCCTGATATAGGTTCTGATGGGGGTAGGGCTCTATTGGCTGGTGTGAGTTGATTTATTTTGTGAGAGTGCAGGGGATTGGGTAAACTTTTACATTCCTGAGCTCTGGCAGACTTTTGGGAGGGAGAAGCCATAGGGGTTTCTGGGAAGAAGGAGGTGTGCATTATCATGGCACAGCTTTGAACCACTGCCATGATGATTGTGCTGTCTCTCAGACAGGGGATCTAACAGTCCCATCTCTTTGGTGTTAGGGGGCACCATGGAGTCTCTCTGACTGCTTCCTGCTGAGCGGGGGTGGGGGTGTCGTTGGGGCCTAAGGTAGAAGAGAATGGGATTGAGGGATCTGTTTCATCTGAGCTTGTGAGGTAATGATGTCACTCAGTAGTAGGATTTCTTTGATAGTGAATGCCTGTATTCTGGCTTGGATAAATCGTGAGAGGAGCCTAAAGGCACAGGGAGCAACAAGCAAAAAAATTACTATGGTAATTATGGGACCCATAATGGGAATCAGAATGGGAGCCCAGGACCCTGGGGAATCCCACCATGAAAATATTGTCTCCTTTGCATATCAGCTGCTAATTTTTTGAGTTTTTGTACCTGCTCTTTTACTATACCTGATTGGTTAACAAAGTAGCAGCATTCTTCTCTCAGCATAGCACAGTTTCCTCCTTTTTCTGCTGTGAGGATATCGAGTGTCTTGCCTTGTTGGAGGACTACCATTGCCAACGAATCGATTTGGTCTGTAGTGAATTAACGCTTTGGGAGACTGATGTTATAGCCCTTTCTAATTCATGGGATGATATAGAATAGTAGCTGAGGCTTGTTCCCAATCCTCCTGCCCCCATTCCAATAGCAGCAAAGACCTCGATACCTGCCAATATTGGAGCTAACTGTATGGCTCTGCGGTTTTGAGTGGTATTTAGTGTTTGATGGTATGTGAGAGTTTTATTATCTGTTAAGAGGGACACATGTGGGGCTAAAAATCCAACAGTGCATGTGCCTGTCCAGTATGCAGGGAGGTGTGCTCCATTGCCACAAATGAAAAAGGTGTTTGGGGCAGGATGTGTTTGGAGTCTGACTTTTTTTGTGTGTGTACCAGGGATCAAACTCATGACCTTGTGCTTGCCAGACAGGCGCTTAAGCCACTGAGCTAAATCCCCAGCCTAGAGTGTGACTTTGATGATTAAGGATGATGTAGTGGGTATAGGCCATTAAGTTCCCCAAAAATAGCTCTGAGAGATCAGAAAGGGGATTTGGTGTTTTGTTTTGTTATAGTCTCTCAGAGTGGATTGTATACAGGTGAGATTGGGGGGCCAGGGCTGGTTTGGAGCTATCTGGAAAGGACCAGCAACTGGATATGAGGTTGTGTTTGGTTTAAGATTTGATTGGCTGAATACTACAGGTTGAACCATATAGATGTCTGCTGAAAAAGGCAGGCATAGCCAACAATTAGTGTGTGAATAATTAGTCCCCTTCTGGAGCAAAGTGTAAGTCATATTGAGAATCTGGATTGTGGTTAATGAAATATACTGATTTAGTTTTGTGTATAACTTTTTTGGGGTATTGAGGTGTAAAGAGAGGAACAGTAGTAAGTGTAGGGATTAATGTCTTTTTTATGGTAAAGAATTGGTACCCTTGTGTTGGCTGCACGTAAATTGCAAAACCCCATCTTTGAGCAGCTGGGAATTTGAGAGGGTCTTTTATGGTGAACAAGAGCCATCCATCTGCGAACCTGACAGGTTTGGGATTAGAGGAGGCATTAATGTATTTGTCATCATTTTTGTAAAATCCCTTTGGGCCACTAGAACCAATAATTCCACAGCCCCAATAATGGTAGATGATACCAGTAGATGTTAAAACAGGAGTCTTGATGTGTGGTTTCAGGATACATAATGAAGCTGAGTTGGGAGGTCCCTGGGATTTGTCTCCCTGAACCATCTTTTCCTGGGTTGGATATGTTAATCTGTTGGACCCATAACGTGGGGTTTGGAGTTCCTTCAGTCCAGTTGGTTTGAGCTATTATCTTTGGAACTTGAGGTTGTGGCTTGGCATCTGTTGAGTGTGTTGTAAGGATAAAAGAATAGAGTTTTGGTTGAAGCTGAGTATAGACGGGGGGAAGAGATATCAGAGGTAGAAGGAGACATCTCAGCCAGGTGGCCTTCATGTTGAGGGAGTTCCTATGGTTGTGTCAGTAGCTGTAGTTGGGGTATCTATTTAGGCAGTTGATGTATGTGAAAGATAGGATTATAGTTGTAAGGAAGATGGTAAGAATTATTCTTAGTAGGATTGTAGCCTTGGTTGGGTAAAGTGTAAAGCTGGCTATGGTAAAGAGAGTGAGTATATAGCTGTATAGGGGCCAGAACCAAAGAGGGTAACAATGCATCAGTCTTTAAGTCTAGTGATCTGAAGGTGGGTAGGGGCTATTTGTCAGGAGGTCCACAGGGGCCTCTCAGTACTTTCAGTCAAGGTTACCAGGTGGTGGTTGATACCTCTTCATTTGGGTGACGTGAAACCAATGTAGAAATCCTGCTACCTTTACTGCAGTTGGAGTTGCCAAGTATACCAGATGAGGTCCATTTTACTTAGGTTGAAGAGTTGAAGTTGAACCTGTGGGCTTAGGAATTTTAATATAGATTAAGTTTCCTGGAGATAAAGGAGGATCTGGTGTGTGTCCCTCGGAGGGCTGAGGGAGGCAATGATCTACATATTATTGAAGAAGGTGTTGGAGGAGCTAGAGAACCAGAATGTAGTCAGCTAAGGGAGGAAGATTAGAAGGTGAAGGCAAGTTTTGTAAGACAAATGGTCTACTGTACATAAGCTGAAAGGTGCTTAGCTGAGTAGGTGTCCTGGGGAGAGTTCGGAGTTTTGTAGGGGCTAGAGGTAGGAGTAGAGAGAGGAATCATGTATATGTGGGAAGGAAGTATGAGTTAATTGGAGAACATCTATGCAGCAGTAGAATTATTTATCAAAAAGAGGTACAGGACAGGTTGGGATAATAAGACAGTTTTATGTAAGGAAAGGGTTTGGAATCTGCAGGGATTAGGTTTTTTCTGCAGAGGTCATATATGTTGGCTGTCAATTCCCACAACAGAGACAGCAGACCTGGAACATTGGCCTTAAAACTCAGAACATTATGGGTGGCTTACATGTCGACAAGGAAAGAGAAGGCTTTACCTGAGATGTCCAGCGAGACTCAGGGCTCTGAGAGAGATACCTGGGTGAGACTGTGGCCCTGAGCCCCACCAATCCTGTTCAGCGGCGATGCCGAGCAGATCAGCCGGTGATGAGTCCCAGGTGGCAGTGTCCTATCCTGTGAGGGTGGGAAGGTGATGATTTACCTGCTCTCTGGCAGACAGGGCAGTCGCACTTCCAGTGGCCTTCTTAGTTGCAGATGGGACCGGTTTTTAGTTGTGGTCACACGTCAGGACAGGCTCGTGTCCAGTGTCATTTATTTGTTGCACTTGAAGCATGATGGGGGGGGGCTCGGATTTTTAGATTTTTTTTTTAGTCTGTGTTTTATCTCGAGCCCAGAGCACTGCTCACTGTGGCTGTAGCTGCTGTGGCCATAAATTGGTCTTAGAATTTCAGCCTGGAATGCAACCTTTTTATGGCCATACTGTAATGTAACCTTTTTAAGGTCATTGTCTATCATTGAAGACATGGAAAGCCATATGTAAGAGGTCTCCCTGGGGGGATTGAGGACCAAAGTTTGACGTTTTGTATTTATTCTGAATGTTTGGTACTGCTTGGGAAATGAAATGAGTTTAGGAGGACTACAGGATCAAGTATGATGGGCAAGGGGAGAGAGAGGAGGGGGCAGAGTAGGATAAACAGAGGAGGAGCTCACAGTGGTGTAGTCTTCTGAGAGTAACTTTGAGATTAGGAGGAGGAGGAAGAAGAAGGAGGTGAGAGAAAGGAGGGGGCCTCCATGTGAGTTATGCCTATAGGGGGTGGAGGTATTTTATCTATCCAGTCTGAGAAACAAGAAAGAAGAGAGTCATTGGCCACAAGCTGATAAAGGAGGAGACCTGTGACATGAGTCAAAAGAATTTGGGTGGCCTTGTAGGTTTGGAATAGGTCAGGGCGTTCCCATAGCTGGACATAAGGTATTTACCCTCACTTGCCATTTCAGTAATAAAAGTTATATAAATCTCTTAATGTTAGCCTGCTTGGCCTGAGAGTTTTAGCCCCAGTGTAGCCCAGAGGAGTGGTTTTTCCGGGTAATAATTGATTATTACCCTTGTGTTCCACTTAGGAAGGTGAGCCAGGAGTTGGGAGGGTTATGAATCAACAGAGAATCGTCACCCTCCAGTGAAGCACAACCAGTAGCAGCGTAGTCCCAACAATGACTTCCCAGGTCGTCACCAGAGAAGGCACAGGGAGGTCCAAAAAGGATGTAGTAGTAGTGTAGTCCCAACAATGACCTGTCTGGTTGTCACCAGAGAGGCATATGGGGTCCCAAAGGACATAGAGGTCCCCAGAGGGATGTAGAGTAGTAGGGGAATGTCCTGATGTGGCCATGATTTCGGACAGGCACCCCAAGTAGAGTAGAGGGGAGGCTCACCTTGGACCTGATGAGATGAAGGCCGGTGTTGGATGTTGGCTAGAAACGGCAAGGCTGAGGAGTCCCAAGTCCCAGAAAAAGAGACAGAGAGAGAGAGGGAGAAAAGGAGGAGCAGAGAGGAAAAGTCCATAGGCTGGAGGGGGGCTCAGACCGGGGGGATAGACTCCCCAGGAGCCACACAACCTCCATCTGCTGGAGTCAACAGCACCAACTGATTCAGTGATTTGTACTCAATCTAGAGCATTGCAGAATATTAAAGAAAGGAGGCAAGTAGATGAAAGAGTTTAATAAGCAGGGAGGGCATGGAGGGAGTCACCACAGAGAAGGCTATGGCAGTTCTCCCTGCAGACAAAGGGCAGGTTCTGCCTGATATAGGTTCTGATGGGGGTAGGCTCTATTGGCTGGTGTGAGCTGATTATTTTGTGAGAGTGCAGGGGATTGGGTAAACTTTTACATTCCTGAGCTTTGGCAGACTTTTGGGAGGGAGAAGCCATAGGGGCTTTTGGGAAGAAGGAGGTGTGCATGATCATGGCACAGCTTTGAACCACTGCCATGATGATTGTGCTGTCTCTCAGACAGGGAATCAAATAGTAAGTTTCCTCCATGTAAGTTGTTTTTCTCAGCTATTTTGTTACAATGATAGACATCTGACTTAACAAGGAGGGTATATAATTCACTTCTTTGATTTTCCTTTTTCCACGAACTCCTATACATGTAAATATTAATGAAAATTGTCTCTTTTCCTGTTAAATTGTTTTCATTCAAAATATGATTCAGGGCTACTCTCCTCCTCAGCCACAAGCCCTAAGATAGTAGAAAGTTTTTGCCCTCTGACATCTGGGAGCAGGACAGATAGTGACTTCTGGCAACATCAGAGGCCTCCATGGAGAGATGCAGCAGTGGAAGGGAACAGTGGATATGAATGTCTGCACTAGCTGGGATTAGCCATTTTCTAGGATGTGTTTTATGTTATTGTTATTGCTGATTAAACCAGTTTAGCCAAAGTGACATAATTGTTCTAACCAGCTATTCTTTCTGGTATTTCAAGACTGAGTTTGCCTAAGGGTGATAGGAAATACTGTGGGCCAGTGCCAAAGAACCAGGGGCTGAACCGATCAGGCAGCAACTTCTCATTCCTAACAAATTGAAGAGGTAGGATCTTGCAACAAACTCAAAACCCAAAAACCAGCTACACCTGGAAAATATCTCTGAGAAGCAGTCATTTCCCAAGGGCTCCAAATACTACCAATAAAGCAATTCACCACAGGCAATTACAAGAATCAACCCAGGAATTAAACTAAAAAAGAAAATGAGAACTTAAACAAGATGCAACCCCAGACATCCAGTTCATCAAAGGCAAATCCAGGGGACAATGAGGTGGGACAATCCAAAAGTCACCCACCTGGCTTCCTCTGAATTGGTAACAACAAAGAAAATAAATGAGGCTCTAGAAAAAATCAAATCAGTAGTAAGTACAGAGATGTTGTCCACAATGAAAACTTGACATCTAGGAGCATAGTAACTAAGATTGTGGGAGGTCAGGAAAGTGTGCATTATGAAGACAGGTTGAGGGGATATCAAGCTTGTGGAAGAAAACATTACTGGGATGGATGATATATGAAAGACCTATTAAGGGGAGAAAAAAAAAGAAGGCAATTAACATTTATTAAGTAAATGCTAAGTTCTTAAGACTGCTAGAAGCATCAGAGTAGTTAATCTTCAGATAAGGAAATGGAGGCTCAGAAAAATTAAGCATTTCTTAGAAAGTCACATAGCTAGAAAGTGAAGAAATTTGGCTTCAGGTATGTCTTCTGGCAATTCCATCTCTAAGTAAACACATCTCTAAGACATAACACTGTTACTCAGATGCTTGTATATGCATACACATATTTCTCATTTAATGACCTACTGTTTATTGACTGCTAAGATTAACAAATGAGGCATGCTGTTTAGACTTTTGACTCATTTTTTGTACAATTCTGTACCTCTTATTTATAGAGCCTCAATGTCTTTTTGTACACTTTTTTTTAACTGAGAAACTCATGAACTTGCATTTGCCAGGCAGGTGCTGTGCTGCTGAGCTACATTCCCAGCCACCTTGTTTATAGAGCACTGTAATTTTTGCTGATTATATTGTACTGTATAGTACTGCAGTTTTATGTTCTATGTTGCAGTACTGCATACAAGCGTTATGAAAACAAAAGCAAATTCATCAAGTTGCAGTTTTCTTTGATAATTTCTTTGTTCTGAATATTGTAATGTACATGTGACATATATTTTCTCACTTAACAACCAAGTCATTTAATGACCTAAGCAGTTATGGAGCTGGGCCATTAAATGAGGAATATCTGTATTCACAGCAGAACTATTTGTGACAGCCCAAAATTGGAACTAGCCCAGATGTTCATTGATGGGTGTATAGATGAAGAATTTGTGCTGCATAAGTGCAATGGGATGTCATTTAGGCATAAAAAGCAATGAAGTACTGATACTTGCTACACTTTGAATGAATCTCAAAAACATACTAAATGGGGTCAGGGATGTAGCTCAGAGGCACAGTACCTGCCTGGCTAGCATGAAGCCTTGAGTTCAATTCCCAGTTTAAAAAAAAAAACTAAATAAGTGAAGCCAGACACAAAAGTTTGCATATTATATGATTTCATTGATATGAGACTTTCAGAATAGGTAAATCCATAGACAGAAAGCATATTGGTAGTTGCCAGCAGTACAGGGGAGGGAGGAATGGGGAGTAGTTTCTTAATGGATATGGTGTTGGAAAATGTTGGGTGATAAAAATGGTGGCACAATGCTGTCAGTGTACTAAATGCTGCTAAATTGTCCACTTTAAAATGGTTAACTTTATGTTGTCACCTTCACCTTAATTAAAGAAAAAGTTGTTCTTGCTCCAAATATAGTCTTCTTTTCAGTCAGACCAGTTGTCTTTCTGGGGTTAGTAGAAAATAGAAAGCATACTTTAGTTCAATATAAATTAAAACTTTCTAAAAGAGTTACCTAACAGTACAGTGACTTGTGCTGTATACTTACACTACAAATATTCTACCAAAGACTAGACAACTGTCTACGATAAATATTATGGAATTAATTCCTAAGTTTCCTTCCAGTGATTAGATTTCTTTATTCTATCCTTTTGAATAGTTTATATTTTAGAGGGATCAGAATTCAAGCTTAACATAAGACTATCAAACACTGGTCTTTGTGGTAGAGATTATAAATGATATAAGGGAATTTACTTTTTTAAAGATTTATTTATTTATTTATTTTTAATACCAGGGATTGAACTCACAACCTGTGCTTGCCAAGCAGGTGCTTAGGTCACTGAGCTAAATCCCCAGTGATACAAGGGAATTTATAAGGAAAATGACTAACTTTAAGAGGATAAGATTTTTTTCTTTACATAATAGATTTGGAAAATGTTGAAAATGAACTGTAAGAAAGCAACCAAAATGCAGCTGTACTGAATGTGGCATGTGTTTATAATGTTGCTTCCATGAATGCTATTTTACTCATTTATAATAGAACTTTTAAAATCAGCCATTTGAAAACAAGCTTATTTTAACAAAGTTTACCTTGGTGGTCATGGGGTTAATTGGTGGTAGAGGTGGTTGAGAAGGCAAAAATTGTCCTATAGAAAACCTAAGAATGATTTGCCCAGGTAGAGGGCCATAATTCTACACGGATGTAGAGTAAGCCAAGGCCACAGCTACACATACCCTTCACCTTATTGGAGAAAGTATAATCCTTTCAAGTAAGAAGCACTTTTTTTTTGGTACTGGGGATCAAACTCACAACCTCATGCTTGCCAGGCAGGCACTTTTGCTGCTGAGCTAAACCCTTGGCCCAAGAAGCACTTTTAAACTAAGCCCCACTTGTTTGGCTGCAGGGGACCACTCTGCTGAGATTTTTCTTTCTTTTTTTATTTAAAAGAGAAAAAAGGCACAGGAAAGAAAAACAAAAAGCAAAAGAGACAAACAAACAACAAACCCAATACAATAACAGTATAGGTTTTCAAAACAATATAGGAATTTAACAATGGTTGTATTGTATACTGTTACTTTTTTTTTTTTTTGGTACTGGGGATCGAACTCATGACCTCATGTTTACCAGACAGGCACTTAAGCCACTGAGCTAAATCTCCAGCCCCATACTGTTACCTTTAAGAGTTGCTTAGATTACCAGATATAGACATGCAAAATTGATCTAATCATGAGTATTAACTGTTCTTTTCCAAGAACTAATAGAATTAGTAATATAATTGTCTTAGCTATCTTATGTGTATATATATACTTTTTCCTTTTCCCTTCCTTCTTTCCTCCTTTTCCCTATCCCAGTTACTTTTCCCCTTTAAGCAGTTTCTTACACAATGTTTATTATAGATTTTGGGTCTTATTTGCTATTTCAGTTTCTTACATTAGGGAGACAATATGGTATTTACACATGTGAATTTATTTCACTTATGAAGTCGCATCCATTTACCTATAAAAGCCTTGATGTAATCCTTCTTTATAGCTGAGTAGTACACCATTGTATAAAGATACCACATCACTTTTATCTATTCCTCATTTGAAGGGTATTTGGGTTGTTTCCAAGATTTGGCTATTACAAATTGTGCTGCTATAAACATGGGTGCACATAATCACTGTGGTATGATGTTTTCAGTTCTTCTGGGAAAATGCCCAGAAGAGGGATAGCTGGGTCAAATGGAATCTCTAATTCTAGCTTTTTGAGGAGCCTCCACACTGTCTGCTGAGATCTAAATGGGAGAAAAATTCACGTTTTGGAATGCATGTACATATTTCTTATTATTATTTCAATTTTAAGCAAGGAAATTTCTGAAGTTAACAGAGGCATTCCTATATTAAAGTTGAGAGCCTGAGCTCTGAAGTCATACCTGAACTTATTTTATTTTTATTTGAGACATTGTCTTGCCAAGTAGTCCGTGCTGGATTGGAACTTCAGCCTTAGCCTCCTGGGTGCTAGGATTCCAGGAGTGTGCCACCACTCCTGGCTCAGATCCGAGTTTACATCTCAGTGCTGGCACTTATAAAATTATTCTCAACTTTTTATGGCCACATTTTTTTAATCTGCCATAAAGGAAAAATAATGGTACCTGTGTTATAGATTAGCTGTGAGCATACAAAGCTCTTGGTATTACCTTTGGTACGTGACAAATACTCCATAATGTCAGTTATTTTTTTGGTACCTGGAGATAGAACTCACGACCTCGCACCATGCTGCTGAGCTAATTCCCTGGCCCCTGAAGAAAATTTTATAAGAAAAAAAATTGAAAGACGTGAACTAAAATGAGAAAGATCCTTTAGGGAAAAAGAAACTCTAAAACTTGCACATTCAACAAGTAAGGGCCAAGTGCCTTACACTGGTTGGCTTCCACTTGTAATACAAACAATAAACCTATTATTACTCATTATCACCTGAGAGAAACTTTCATGTGAGGATTAGAATTTGGTTGTAGTAATCGGGTATGGAGGTACACACCTGTAACTCCAACACTATGGAGGCAGAGGCAGGAGGACTGCCATGAGTTCAACACCGCTTGGACTACATAGGGAGCTCAAGGTCAATGTGAACTACTCAGTGAGCTATTGTCTCAAAAATAATAAATTTGGGCGCGGCTTATTAGCTAATGGTCTTGTCCGGGTGGCTTTGCGTTTATCACTTCCAGCGGCCCTGGCCACTAAAACCAGGCACCAGGTTCTCATTTTGTCACAGATTGTGAAGTGTGGATTAAATCCCGTTAGAACATCTCTTCTTTAGATTCTTTTTTGCTTTTTTTTTTTTTTTTTTTTTTGGTACCAGGGATCGAACTCATAACCTCACGCTTGCTAGGCAGGTGCTTATCTCACTGAGCTAAATCTCTGGCCTCTTCTTTAGATTCTTTAACTTTCTATGGTCCCATTTTCTGTTTCTAATGTGTTCTGAATTTTCTGCCTAAACCAAAAGCTAGGAGTCCAGGGCCTGAAGGTTTTAAGTCACTAATTTCCAACGTTGAAGAGGCACCGAGCTTTACTTCCCTATCCTGATTTTCTTTCTGAGCCTAGGTGCCTCGCAAAATTAGGTTCAGCCACTATTCCTCATTTTCTCACTTTCGTTTTAAACATTTTGTCCTGCCTTCCTTTATCGTCTCTCCTTTTTCCCACTCCGCGCAGGCGACTCCAGCCCTCCCTCAGCGACCTCAGGCCTCCCGTAGCCACCCTCCCCTCCCTCGGCTCCCCCTGCTTCTTGCGCCCCCACTTACTCCGCCCCTCACGCCGCTCGGCCCGCCCTCACGCCGCACCTCCCCTTGCGCCCCCTCCCCTAGCGCCTCCTCTCACTCTCCGCCCTCTGCTGTCCCTACTAGCTTGGCCTGCGCCACAGTTGTACGTGCCAGGCGGGTGTGTAACGTGGTGACAAAGCGACACCTTTGCCCCAGCTGGCGAGCACAGCAACTGCAGATGCTGTCAAATTCTCACGTTTTAGCTCCCTTCCCCTATACCTTCGGAAAGTCGGGTTGCCCCTCTGAACCTTTGCGACCTTATCCTTCCAGGCCCCGGCAGTAGTCCCGAGCCTCACCTTTTGACCCGTGAAGCTGCCTCTTATTTCGCGCCTTCCTTTTTCAGTTTTAAGGGGGCGGAGCCACCGTTGCCCAGGCGACATCTTGGTTACTTCCGCTGGTATCAATGCTTCCGGGTTGGCGTTGCGGTGGCATTTCCGGCTGTGGAAGCCTCTGCTTTACAGTCGTCTGAAGAGCCGGAACAGGTGAGGGGGAGGTCCTGGACTTCCAGGCTGGGGAGCGGGGCTGGGCCGCGACGGGCCGCGCGGGGCCTGGCTGGCCTGGTTCCCGGCTCTGGGAGGGGCTTAACGGTCCTTTGGTCTCTCTCTCCCCTCAGCCGAGTCCCTTCCCTGTCTTTCACTCTTCTGGCAACGGTGGTTTTACTTCTTCGATTGAGCCCTGCTTCCTCGACCCCTCGAGAGGCTGCCTCCTTCAGGCACCTCTCTTCACTCCAAGGACTCGCTGTGACAGCTGAGGAACTGGCAAGATCCTGCTACCCAGAGGGTGAATGGGTATCTTTCCTGGAATAATCCTTATTTTTCTAAGGGTGAAGTTTGTGACGGCGGCCGTAATTGTAAGCCGAGTAAGCAAACACCTCCATTGTATTAGTGTGAGGGATGCTGTTGAAAGATGCTCCCCTTCAGTTTCTCCGTTAGCACTCCTGATGTCAAGGCATTGAAAGCATCTATCAAAATGCAGTTCAGTTGCTTGATTGGGATGACAGCTATTATCAACATGATATAGTTTTCGGTCAGGCTAGAGATGCTTAGAGACGTCATGAACACTTCTCTCATCTTCATTCCCTACCCCATTAAGTAATGGTGTATTTACATTTTTGTCTACATTTCAGAAATGTATCCCTAGGCCAGGGGTTTAGCTCAGTGGCATAAGCGCCTGCCTGGAAAGCAAGATCTCCAGTGCCAAAAAAAAAAAAAAAGATGTACCCCAAATCTCACTACCAACAAGCATCCTTATCCACTTTACTACAAACCATCCTAAGCCAGTCTCCCTGCCTCAACTGTTTGCCATCCATTAATGTATTTGCTGCCTCCATAGTAGGTATATTGAATACAATGGGTTTTCTCAAGTCACTTATCTGTAAAAATTTTATAACCCCCCCATGCACCTTGGTTCCAAACCTTTCAATATAATCTACTTTTTATGCTGATGTTAGCCAACAAGTGAATTCTCTGTTCAAGTTGGTTTTATTTGCTTCTCAGCACAAACCATATTAATGCTTACCTCTGCATTCTGTGTTTATTCCCACACTTGAGTCTCTTCATCCTGTCACCTCCCCTGCTTCCTCCCTTACTTGCACCTATTTGGAGACAACCTCCCTTCTATTGTCTCCATAAGCTTTTTAAAATTCTTCAAGCTCCTGCTGATTGTTTCCCTTCCCATGTTCTCCTTGTTCTTGTAGGTTATAATACATAGTTTGGCATTTAACTTTTCTCTGATGAGGTATAGTACTTTGCTTTCTCCCACCAGATTATAAGCTTTTAAAAGGCAAGTATCATATTTCATACAACTTTCACCTCTGCTCCATATCCTTAATTATCCAGGAAAGCTAGGTTGAGTGGTAAATATTGTCTTGGTGTTAGAACATATTTCTGTGTTTTTAAAAATATGATTATTGCAGGTGTGAACATTTAGTATGCCTTCAATAAGTATTTGTTGGCTCTTCATTGTTACTTACTGAATATGAGAGTCTAATTACCCTTTCTTAAAGGACAGAGTGAGAAAGGCACCCATAGTTTCCTAACTAGATCTTTGGAGTAGTTAAGAGCTATTTAAATTACATCATGGCACATTTTTTAACCATTAGATTATCAAATATTCTTTAGACCTTCAAAATACATGACTGTATTTTAAAGATAATTTTTATTGGATTCTTTTACAATAAAAATACTTTAGGGTACCAGATTTCTATTTTAACTTACATGACTTCTCTTTTTATCCATATCTGGGGTTTGCCCATTCCGCCCTCAAGTCAATCATTTTAAGAGGGGTTGGGGTATTTGACACAAGTAATTCTCTGTAACCAAAGCAAGAGAAGAAGATTCATAGGCAGAGCCTATCTGGGGATAATGACAGTGTTGTATACATGGTATTTAGCATTGACCAGGTCCATAAATTTATTTTCTGGTTTCTCCTGAATCTTTTTATATAGAAGTTGAATATGTAGGTAAAGGAGATCACACTGTAGAACCAACTATTTAATGGATGTGCACTCAATTCTGTGTAAGCTATTCTTAGGGTTATAAAAATATTGTGAGATATGGTGTCTGCCATCAAGGATCTTACTTGGTTAAGAGGGAAAATAATATTGGTGCAACTAGAAGATAAATCTCATCCAAGTCTTTATTTTTATGCCTGAATTTAAGAAATAAGTGAAAGTTCAAAAAATATTGCCTGGCTATACAATGAATTTGACATAATGTGCATGCCTGTGCATGTATACAGCCTTATTAAAAAGACTCAGCAGCTTAATTTAATGATTCAGTAGTGTGTTATAGCCCCCTTTAAAAAACTGCTATTTTCAGAAAACAGCCAGGTATATTTAGCCTGATAAGCATAAGATTTAGGAGAACATGGTAACTTTATTTAAATATTTGAAGGACCCCCCCCCTCACTAAAGAAAAATAATACATTCATTTAATATTGCCTCCAAAGACTTGGTAAAAATAAAAAAAGACAGACTTTTGGGCTAGTGTGAGAAAACATTATTAAAAGTGAGACTTGGTCAAAAATTATACAAGATTTGTTCATAATATAGTATTCTTTTCTAAATAGTAAAACAAGTTTAGCTATCAGATACCAGTTAGGCAGTGATGGTAGGGGTCGTATTTGATTTGGCCAGTGGTTCCCAGACTTGGATTTTAGGGGTCAGAAATATAGTCAAGCTAATTTTGCCAAGTAATGACACTAAACAAAATCAGATACCAACTACTATTATTTCGTATAAGAAATGTTTTTTAATGCTCCAGAAGTAAGAAGAATATGAGCTAATAATAGGTAGTACTTTAAATTAAATACATTTAATTGAAAAAGGCCCTTATACCTATATTTTTTTCATATCAGCTCAGAATTGTAAATTTCATTAAGAAACCTTTGGTCTGACTGATCTTACTGCTCCCTGCTATGACTCTGCACCCTCCCTTTCACTGATTCATTATTTCACTCTGAACTTTGAGCACATCTTCCTTGTTAAATGGCTAGACAGCGTGTAGTAAAGTCTGATAGAGGCTTTCTCTGAAATTTAAGAGTTTAAAGAAGCAAAAATAAAATTTTGGGGAGATGAATAGGAATTGTCTGCAACATTTAAGAGTATTTCAAGAAATCTTTACATTTGTTAATAGTGATTTTTCCCTGATAAACTCAGGGGATCTGCTATGGTCCTACTTTTCTGTCTCTATTCTCACATCGCATGTGTCACATTTTACTCTTAATTCTAATCTTAAAATGTAGGCTTAGCTAAACATGTTAATGAGGTAGTATTTAATCTTTCAAACTTATTCTAGGCTGCAGCTGACATATTATCCACTCCTACTTTGCTTTTTGGAATTTCTTTCAACAACTTTATTTCAAAAGAGCTATCTTCTACATTTTGTATGTCATATACTTGAAAGGAGGTCTTCACAATTATTTTTGTGGCCTGTAACTAAAACATCCACCTGCATGTTTGATTTTTTTCTCTAGAAAATTATTCTTTGCTTAGTTACAGATAACTTCTTATGCAGAAACAAAGCAAAACTTTGTCTCTAAGAAGAGATCATGATTCAAATGTGCTAACTTCAGATTGGCAATGGTGAGGTGGGCAGCAAGTACTGTCTGTTAAAATGTAAATTTGGATATTTAAATTTTGAGAAATGTAATGACAAAGTTATGGAGCTAAGTATCACACATATTTCTATTAATTTTACAACAACCATATGATGTAGGATTTTTTTTTTTTTTTGGTACCGGGGATCAAACTCGCCACCTTGCACTTTCCAGGCAGGAGCTTATGCCGCTGAGCTAAATCCCAGCCCCAGTTTTTTTCTTTTCATAGTCATATAAGCATAGAGAGGTTAACTTGCCTAAAGTCACAGAAATAGCAAGTCATGGAAGAGTATTTGAATTTAGGTAATCTAACTTTGGAGTCCTCCTTCCTGACCATAAACCACTTGTAGTTGCTCCTGAAAGAAGTGACTTCATAAAGGATGTTGAAAGGAAGTCTGAGAGCCCATTCTTAGAAAAGTTAATACTTTCAGCTGGACCAGGATTTAGCAGGTGATGCCTAGAGCTTTAGTTCTTAAGTGTGCAACTATCAGCCTTATTTAGATACTTGCAAATTCTCAGGGTGATGCACACTACCAATCCAAAACTGGGAAGAGAGGCTAGCAGTCCATGTTTTTTTTTTTTGTCTTTTTGATACAGGGTCTCACTATGCAGTTCAGGCTGATCTTAGGTTCACTTTGTAGTCCAGGCTGGTCTCGAATTTGCAAAGATCTGCCTGCCTCAGCCTCCCAAGTGTTGGGATTACAGGAGTGTGCCACAATACCCAGCTAGTAGTCCATGTTTTTGTGCACATTCTAGATGATTGTGGTTCAGTTTGCTAAAATCTGCTAAAATTGGAAAACAATTGGTCTACAGGCCAGAGCTATGGACAAATCAAATCCAAGGGAGAAGGGCTGGGGGTAACAGAAAAAGAGAAGAAAACTAAAATGTTTGAAGATGATGGGTCTAATAGCAGTGGCATGGGGAAGGGGAAAAGGAAGCTGGAAACAGAAAAATTATAAAAGAACTATTTGTCTGTATGTGCTTTTAAAAGGCCAGGGGGAAGGAAAAGGAGATCCATTAGATGAATGCATGTTAAATATTAGAAGAGAGATATCATTCACATTGCTGTCATTTGTCTGGGGACTTTACTTAGCCTGGGCCGAGTCAGAGCACATAATTTTATGTAGCTAGATACAGCTTTTAGATGAGTTCCAACCCTAAAGTTTAGTGGAGAGATGAGAGGGCTAAGAACACAAGTAGGTAGTGGTGTGAATCTGTGCTTTGTGTCCGAATCAAGCTAACTGAAAGCCATAAACTGCTTTTATGAGATGCCTTAGCCTATATAATTTAAATTCTGGGTTCCTTCCTTTGTAATTGTCTAGTTATATTCTAAGTTGAGAGTGCTGGACTAAGTGAATTCTCTTCTTTGTGTGGAGATGAGTAAAAACACATTGAAGAAACTAGAGAGAATGAAGGACACAGATTGATCTTTGCATGAATCATACACATACACCCCTACAGAATGGTAGTAAAGAACAGATTCATGATCACCCAGCACATTAAAATAGGATCTCAAAAAAATAAAGTAAAATAGGATCTCACTTAGTGTCATTCCACTTGTGGAATTTTTCCTCTGCATGTTTTGTTAGGTTTATTGATCTAAATAATTTGCTCAAATTTGCTCAAATGTGGCTGGGCGTGGTGGCTCACGCCTGTAATCCCAGCACTTGGGAGGCTGAGGCAGGAGGATCGTTGTTAGTTTGAGACCAGCCTGGGATACAAAGTGAGCTCAAGGCCAGCCTGAACTGCATAGTGAGACCCTGTCTCAAAAATACAAAAAAAGAATTTGCTCAAATGCTGACAAATTGTCCTCACTTGTGTGCCTTGTTCTGATTTGTGTTTATTTTTAGTACCAGAAAAGTGCCACTCTAAGCCATGAGATGTCTGGTCTGAATTGGAAACCCTTTGTATATGGCGGGCTTGCCTCTATTGTTGCTGAGTTTGGTAAGAATGTGAAAAAATGACAAGTCCACATTTTATGATATAGATGGCATATGATGCAATTAATTTTTATGAAAACAAGAGAAAATGATAAGCTTTCTCTCTTTGTTTTAAAAATTACTGTCTCAAAGATAAATAATATTTTGGATAAAGTACTATGACTGGTACAGTAAATGAATTTAAGAAAACCATTGGTCCAACTTTGGAAGCTTTTTTGTTAGTTTAGTGATTTGTTAATTTGCTAGGATTAATTAAAAATATAGAAGTTCAGATCTGTTAGGGGTTTCTTCTGTTTTCCTGTACTAATGGACTTTCTTTTATGCTGTTGGTTTATAACTCTCTTAGCATCCAAGCTTCTTTTTTAAACTCCTGTCTTATTTTAGAATAAAATCAGCAAAATTGAATAAGATTCTTCTTTGTTTGATTCTAATTTTGAAATATTTTTAGAATGTAGTGTTTTCATCTTCCAGGTTTTCTCTTTCCTAAACTAGTTATAATGATCACAGTCTACTAAACTGTGTTTACTTTCTTGGCATATTCTCTGGTATTCTATCTAGATTATTTTTAAACCTTGATATATTCCTTGGAATATACTTTGTCAGTGTTATAACTACTTCTGTGTATTGAAATAAGAAAAAATGGTTTAGTTAACGAAATTTTACCCTCTAAGCATTTTGTTACAATTCAAACTGAATTATCTAAGGAATAAGGACTAGTGGAACCAAATAGGTTATTGTCATTATCTTTTTGTATTTTTTATGTTCAAATTTTTAAAACCCACAAATATTTTAGTAGTAGATAAGACCATCTGGAGCAGCAAACCTATGATTTTCTGTGTTTGTGAAAATTTGAGGACCTTTTAAGATGAGAAGTAGGAAGAGTTGAGCAAGAGACTGATAAAATGCTATATTGAATGTTATAGATGAAAATAAAACATTTAAGTTACTTTGCATTTATAATGTACTAGAATGATCTTAAAGCACTTTGTATATCACATTGCCAGGCATAGAATAGGCCAAATTGTGCTGCCTAGGTACAGTATATTACATTTTACTTTACAACATGCCATTGTTGTCCTCTGGCGGTGGTATTCTAGTAGAGATCGTCAATCATGACTCTTTGGAAATACTTAGAAGTGAGTGTGTTCCTTTATAGGGACTTTCCCCGTGGACCTTACCAAAACACGACTTCAAGTACAAGGCCAAAGCATTGATGTTCGCTTCAAGGAGATAAAATATAGAGGAATGTTCCATGCCTTGTTCCGAATCTATAAAGAAGAAGGTGTGTTGGCTTTATATTCAGGGTAAGAATGGATTTTTTTCTTATGAACAGAAAAGCTTCTTAGAGTGTGTATTTCAACTATCTAATAGTTTGTACCTTTATAGTCACCATTTCAACATGTAATTTTTTGTTGATGGGATGGCAAGTTTTATTTTGCTTGATTACAAGCTTTAAATTTTGTGTTTAAATGGCTGTAAATGATGTGTTGAAATGGATGTATCATTGCAGCTAAGGCTTTCTATTGGTTTATCTTCTTCCACTTTCCTAGGCCATCCTAAATCTAAGCTATGAGTTTATTGCTCAGAGAATGGAAATCATTTTTATCATTAACATGTGTTAGATTTAAAAGATAATTTTCTTGAAGAAAAATATCAAGTCATCATCCTGAAGCAAGTGATTCACAGATCATCTGTTTTACCTTGTTCTTCATTAGCATGGATAATCACAAGAGATTTTTTTTCTGATATCAAGCAATAAAGTAGGAAATATGTATATTTAGCCATCATTTTTCAATCATAACCATTTAAGCTGCTTTCTATTTATACCTCCTGTGTAGTTCCTTAATTTACAGGAATCTCAAAGGAGGTATGCTTGAGAATGTTTCCAGTTTATGAGCTGACTTAAATAGGTTGAGATCTTGGCTCTAGTACTTCTTTATTGATAAGAGTAAAAATATATCTATAGCTGTTAGGCATAGAGGTTAATTGTTTAAAAAAATCTGTGCTGTGGGTAATACCATGTAATTCTTTTTGTATTTTGCCAGATTCAATTTGTTAATATTTAATATTTTCTTAAAGATGTTTGCATCTAAGTTTTTTCCCCTTTTTTGTGGTACTGGAGATTGAGCCCAGAACCTTTGCAATGAGCTACATCTTTAGTAGTTTTTAAATTTTTAGTTTCAAAAAAGGCCCCCGCTAGGCTGAGTTTGAACTTGTGATACTCTTACCTCAGCCTCCCAGAGTGCTGGGACTGTAGACGCTTGCCACTGTGCCTTACCTCCTGTAGCTTTCCTTTTTTCTACTATTTTTGTCTGGTTTGGGTATTAAGGTAGTACTAACTAAAAGTCATTGAGAAACATTCCTACCTCTGTTTTCTGGAAAAGGTTGTGTAAGACTGGTGTTAATTGTTTAAATGTTTGGTAGGACTCCTCAGTAAAGTCTGGACCTAAAGATTTTTCTTAAGGAACTTTTAAATTGTGAATTTGAATTCTTAAATGTTGGTTCACTTTGACCCTTATAACAAAATGCCATACACTGGGTTGGGTTTGGGAAAATTCCTTTTTTAGATTTGCACAGTGTTGGGGCTGGAGATTTAGCTCAGCAGTGTAAGCGCCTGCCTGCCAAGTGTGAAGTTGTGAGTTTGATCCTCAGTATAAAAAAAAAATCAGAAAGAATCTATATTGGGGCCAGATATTTAGCTCAGTGCATATGTGCCTGTCTGGAAAGCACAAGGTCATGAGTTCGATCCCCAGTACTAAAAAAAAGAGTTGCACACTGTTAACTTCTTATATCCTCACACAGCAGAAAGAATGAGAGATCTCTGGGGTCATTTCTATAAAGACACTAATATAATCCTATTGGTTCACTCTGGCAACTGAATTACATTTTAGAGCCATTTACTTCAGTGTTAGGATTTCAACATGTGACTTTTGTGGGTTGAATATACAAACATTTAGTCCATTGTAATGGTTATGAGATTTACTGAGACTGTTTATTCAGATTATCTATTTTATCTGATAGTTGTGATTTTCAAGCTCATTGATAGAGTGCTTGCCTATATGTGCAAGTCCCTGGGTTCAATCTTTAGTACTACCAAAAAACAAAACAAAAAGCAAAACAAAACAAAAAACAAAGCATTTCAGCAGTGTGTGATCGCACGCACCTGCAATTCCAGAACTCAGGAGGCTGAGGCAAGAGGATCACTGCAAGTTTGAGGCCAACCTGGGCCATATAGTAAGACACTGTTTCAAAACCAGCCAACAAACCAACAGACCAAGAAAAAAAGTGTTTTTTCTAAGTTGAATTTATGAACATCAAGTTATTTATGGTATTCCCTTATACTTTTAATTACTTCAGGGTTTGTAGCCCTCTTCCATTTCATTTCAGATATTGAAGATTTGTATCTTTTATCTTTTTCATCATTGTGAGTCTTTCTAGGGGTTCATCAATTTTAATCAATTTTTTTGCAGAGCCAACTTTTTGTTTAAGTTTTTATTTTTGATTTATTGATGTATTGATTTTTTGATTTATTGATGTATTTTATTTTCTTCCTTCTGTAAGCTTCAGGTTTATTTTCCTCTTCCTTTTCTAGTTTCTTGAGATAGCAACATGGATTATTGATTTGAGTTTCCTTTGTTTCTACTTTTTTTTTTTGTACTGGGGATCAAACTCTTAACCTTGTGCTTGCCAGGCAAGTGCTTGTGCCACTGAGCTAAATCCCCAGCCCACCTTTGTTTCTAATGTAAGCATTTTTCTTCAGTAAATTTCCCTCAGCACTCCTTTGGCTGCATCCTATATGTTTTAATAAACTGAATTTTAATGTTCATCTAGACCTATGTGTTTTTAAACTTTTGAGACCTTTTTCTGACCCATGGATTTTTCAGAAGTGTTGTGTTCAATTTTCAAATATTTTCTCACTTTCCCTTATTTCTAGTTTGATTCCATTATAGTTAGATAATATACTCTGAATTCAATTCATATAAATTTGTTGAGATATGTTTTATGACCCAGGGTATGTGCTATTTTAGTCAATGTTTTGTTAGCACTTTAAAAATGCATATTTTGTTGTTGATGGATGGAATGAGATGAGAAACAGAAATGAGTAGGCTGCTTAGATACGTATAATCTACCAATGTACCTTAGTAAAAATGTTTTTTCTATTGTTTTCTCTTTCTTTTCTTTTCTTTTCTTTTCTTTTCTTTTTTTTGGGGGGCAGTATTGCTCCTGCTTTGCTAAGACAGGCATCGTATGGCACCATTAAAATTGGGATTTACCAAAGCTTGAAACGATTATTTGTAGAACGTTTAGAAGGTCAGTATACTCCTCTTTTATGGTGATCCTCAAAACGATTATTGGAATTGTGCCTGAAGAAATGATGCCTGGAGAATGGAGGATAGTCACTGCAAGGACAAAGTAAGCTTGTACTTACTTGGAACAAATCCTTGCAGAGATTATGCATGGGTTACTGTGATCTGCTCTTCCATTTTATCCTTTTCCTATTAATAAGTTTCTGCCCGACATGGTGCATGCCTGCAATCCCAGCACAGGTGAGGCAGGAGGATTGGAAATTCAAGCTCAGTCTGGGAAACTTGGTGACTTAATGAGACCCTGTCTCAAAATTTAAAAAAATGGCTGGGCATATAGCTCAGTCCAAAAGCTCTGAGTTCAGTCTGCAGTACCATTAAAAATAAAACAAAACAAAAAAGACTTCTGATCATCCTAGAGGGAGCATAGAATAATCATGTCCAGAAAATTAATGCTGTCCTTACCAATAAGGCATTTTAAATGATAAAGCATTTTCTAGCTACCAATTTTGTAAGTGTTTGTTATGTAGATTAATTTTAGGTGGTTATGTTCTAGATTCTAAGGTACCTATGGCTACCTCATCCACATTCAGTGTTATCATATATCTCTGTATTTGCTGCTGTAGCATTTCCTGCTTGATATGTACTAAATGTTTATTTTACCACAAGGCCTGGGCTGTTGGATGGTTGGGAATAGATGGAGAGCCTTTTGGTTAGTAATGTCCTTTGAATGACATTACTGTCCTTAATCAGCTTTTCTGGAGTCTCTTTGAAGATCCTGAAGGTTTCCCTTCCACCTCTTCCTAAAAGAATTTTCTTTCACAAATTCTTAACTTGAGTTTACTTAGCTTCTATTTGTAGGTTCTTCATGGTGGGGAGGAGTGGAGAAGATTGAATTTTTCTTGTAGAACAATATTCTCTTTTAGTTTCTGTGTTGTTTTTTTAAGCTGGTGGAATTGGTTCTAAATGATTGCTTTCTGGAATGGGGTTGTGTGGCCCAAGGTCTCTATGCTTGCCTAAAATGCTGAGGCCCTGGGTTCAGTCCCTAGCATTGTATAAATAGACAAATCACTGAGTTTTCGCTTCTGACTACAGAAGCCTTGTGTAAATAAATACAGGCTAGATAAACTTTAGCGCCAGTCAAAATTAATACTTAGATATTAACATTTTCTATTAGACATAAGATTTTATCTTTTAACATTCAGTTGCTGATTTTTTAGAGTAGATGACTATCCATGAAAAGACTTTAAAAGTATATGCTTTCAGTATTTAAAGTGATTGAAGAGGAAATATTACATTCTGAATTCATGTGGAGTACTGACAGTTGTGTAGAATAGGACATGTTCCTGTGTTTTTTACAAAGTTACTTTTTTTTAGAAATAATGATTTATATTTTATAATTTTTGTGTATTTGGTACAGATTTGTGATCTAGAAATGTTTGAATTTCTTTACTTTCTTACTTTCAGTAGCTTTGTAATTTAAGTCCTATTTCTGACCATGGTTTTCTCTTCCTCTCATAGCTCAGTACTCTGTTCTCAGAAATTAGTGCCTAATAAAAAACAGAACTTTTCTATCCTTTTTGCAGATGAAACTCTTCTAATTAATATGATCTGTGGGGTAGTGTCAGGAGTGATATCTTCCACTATAGCCAACCCCACTGATGTTTTAAAGGTAAGAGAGATGTCTGCAGTGTGATTTGAGGAAAGCACACATTTTAAGTTAGACTTGGGTTTAGATTTCCACTCTGTCCAATGTCAGCTATAAAATCTTGGGTAAATTACTCACTTGCATCAAACTTTATTTAATTTCCTCATTTGTAAAATGAAGATAATGAAGTTTTTATAGCATAGAGTTGTTAAGAATCAGAGATACTGTGTAAACTGGCTAACATTGTACATGGTAATAAGTGGTCAATTAATATAGGTAGTAGTAAATTTATTATGATATGCATTAAATTCATTGGTCTTCAAACTGGGGTGTGGAAACCTCTATAGGTTATTTTTAAGGGCTGTGCAAGTTTTAATTTTGGTACTGGGGATTGAACTCAGGACCTTATACTTGCCAGACAGGCACTGTACTACTGAACTGTTGCTGAGCTATACCCCTTGCCCAGGCTGTGCAATTTTAAAGGTATTAGTTTCTTTCTTTTTTGTGCTGGGAATCAAACTCAAGATCTTGTACTTTGCTACTAAGCTATATTCCTGGCCTGTCATCAATTTCTAGATCCCATACTTCTACATGTATTTGTTCCTAAAACAGATGAATCTGCATTTCTAATAACACTTTTACATTTTACTAAAGAAAGGCATATCTTTTACTCATTCCAAATCTTTATATATAGTAATATCATAGCCTAAAGTGTAACCTGGAGTATCAAACAAGGGATAAATTAACATACAGTTTTTGCGAGTAGCCTGCATTAATAACTTGAGTTACGTTAAATCTGTATTGCCTCTCTCTTTCCTTGTCCTATCCATATTTGTATGAAAAGTTAGATTTGGCTTTTAAAGTGATGTATTTTGGGGTTGGGGATTTAGCTCAGTGGCATAAGCACCTCTCTGGCCAGTGCGAGGTCATGAATTTGATCCCCAGCACCAAAATAATAATAATAATAATAATAATATTAATAATAAATAATGAAATAAAAATTTAAAAAAATGATATATTTTGGCCAGTGTTGGGTAGGATATTCTGAATTAGGGACAAGAACAGTATAGGTTAGTGGTTTTCATTTATTTTAATTTTAAAGGAAAAGAAACCACAGGAAATAAAACAAAAGAAACAACAAAATACAAAACCCCAAAACAATAGCAATATAGGATTTCAAGAAAAAAATGATAGCAATTTAACAATGGTTGTTATATTGCATATTGTTATCTTCAAAAGAGTTGCTCAGGGGCTGGGGGTTTAGCTCAGCAGCGTAAGTGCCTGCTTGGCAAATGTGAAGTCTTGAGTTCAATCCCCAGCACCACAAAAAAAAATAAATAAAAATAAAAATTTTGCTCAGATTAGCAGATATTGACATGAAGAATTGATCAAACAATATGAGCATTAACTGTTTCTTTCCTTGAATTAACAGAATTAGTAGTACACTTACTGAACTATCTTATGTATATGTGTATATATATTTATATATTTTTCCTTTTCCTTTCCTTCTTTTCCCCTTTACCCTATCCTGGTGGTCTTCATTTATAAAAATATAAGTGAATGTCTTTAAGGTTTTTCTCAAGTCATAGAATGAAGCATTTAATATTCATCTTTATCTCATAAAATGATATTATTTATTAATGTTTAAGAACTAAATATATTACTAATATATGTGAGAGGTTCCTAAGGTTTTAAAAATTGTTTTGGGGGGCGGTATATGAGAAAAAAGGAAAAAGGATTCATGCTTTATCTTATAACTGATGAAACTAACAAGTGGCTTGGTTAGTGAAGAAGAGATCTGCAATTCAGAGTTTTGACAATTTAGTTGAAAAACAGTACACATGAGAGAAACCACTTGAGGTTCATGGAGAAAAGATGTGAGAAACAATATTTATGAATTAAAGTGAGAGCAGTTTAAGTACAAAGCTATCTACTTTAAATTTACAGAGCAAGTATTGATGAAAATAATTGACTGTATTCTAAAATTCTAGAATATTTGAAGTATTGTATTTGTTAGAATGTGCTTTTCAAGAAAAAGAATATTTAACTGTCTGAAACTTCCTGTCATTCATTTGGATCCTAGACTTAATCAATTAAATGACTTACTTCAATTTCTTGTCCCTCTGACCTCTCTGACAAAATTATAAGCATTGACCAATGATTCAATCTACTTTTTCCTTTCTTGTACCTTAGTGTAGGACTAAGTGATGCTGAGCAGAAGAAAAGACAATTTTAGATAGGGACTAGGCTAATATGATTTATAAAAGCAGTTAGACTGTTTGGAAGATAGGTATAATGGCATATACCTATAATTCCAGCATTGGGGAGGCTGAGGTCAAGTTTGAGATCAATCTATTACATATTGAGGCCCTGTCTCAAAAATATTGGGCTATTTGGTCCTTTCACTTTTCCTTTGACAGCTTTTTTGTATCCTCAAGGACATCTTTAAGACTTCCTTTTGTTGCTGTTTCTCTCAGCACATAACCCTACTTCCTGTGGATTTACCTACCTCTCAAATTTGTCTTTTCCATTCTTCATCTATAAGTTTATTTACATTTATATTTGTCTGTGCCATGTCTCTACTATAGTGATTCTCAAAAAGTATTTTTCTAGACCTGGAACAATGTTACCTGGGAACATGTTCTCAGGTATCCCATGCTTACTGGAATCAGAAAGCATGAGGTGGGGCCCAGCAGTGTGTGTTTTGATAAGCTCTCTAGGTGATTTCTATACATGATCAAAGTTGAAGTCATGGATTTATTCTGATTTTATTCATTGCTGTTTAACTAGTTACCTTTCTTTAACATTTAACCTCTTTCTTATCTGCAGCCTCTTTCTAATAATTAGCTCCCCTCAAATGATAAATGTGTTAAGGTCTATCTGTCCTAAAATACTTTCTCTTAACCCTCTGACCTCCTTAAAACACTACCTCTCTCTTTTTTTCCCTTACCTAGATTTCACAAAAAGAGTACTTCTCCTCTTCAGCTCCCTCTATAATCTGCTGTAATCATGTCTTCTATTTGCTTGAAATGACTTTCCCTAGGGTTAGCAGCTGTGTCTACATTATTCAATCCAATAGATATTTTGAGTTATTCATTTTTGAAACAGCATCTCACTATATAGTCCAGGCTGGGCTCAAACTTGCAGCTGTTCTCCTGCCTCACTCTCCCCAGTGCTGAAATTACAAACATGCGCCACTACACCTGGCCAAGTAGACATTTTAGTTCTCAACTTGTTTTGACTAACTTCCCCTGCTTAAAATCCTTTCATTTTGATCCTTTTCTATGTTTCATTTTTTTTATTGTGCACACCTTAAATCCTTCTCTAGCCCAAAGTTTCAGTCTTAATTTTCCTTCTATACTCTCTTCCTGGTTGGCTCTTTGTTTTTCATTGTCTCTTGTTTTCCTTCCTTGAAGTACTGGGAATTGAACCTTCATCCTTTGCATTTCTCGATTCCCTTAGCCCCTTTTTAATCTTTAAATTTTATGATAGTGTATAGCTAAGTTGTGGCTTGAACTTACAGTCCTCCTGCCTCAGCCCTCTGGAGTGCTGGGATTATAAGCATGCACCACTATGTGCAGCTGGCTATTTTCATATAAGACTTTAGCTTTCACTCTATTGCTTAAGGTATAGGCAAAGCTGTAAAAAAGAGGCTAAATAACACAAGGCTTCAAACAAGATAGATCATTTGCCTCTCATGTAACAGGGTTGAGTAGTTTATGCTGGTGGGTAGGCGTAGCCCACCTATTCATCTAGCTCCAAGGTTCCATCATTTTTGCTGCACTGCCATCTCCTAGAGCAGGGCTGACAAACTACTGTGTTGGGGCCAAATCTAACCTGTCTGTGGTAAGTAAACTTTTATTGGCACACAACCACACTATTTCTGTATTGCCCGTGGTTGCTGTTGTGTTTCTGGGGCAAGACCAAATAGCTGTGACAGAGGCTTGTAAACCCTGTGATTTCTGGTATATTTCATTATCTGGTTTTTACAGAAAGTTTGTTGGCCCCTGCCCTGTGGTACTGTTTTAATCTATTTACTTGAAGTTGGACCACTATCACCTCTATTCTGTCCATGGGAAGACAGAATCAGGGGAAAGCAATTTTTGTTCTGTCAAAAATAAAATCCAATTAAAGTTTGCTATATTCTAAGGGAGTATAGATCATGAGCCAGAGACTTCAGACCCACTGGTAAGAAGTTCACCTTATAGCAGTCACAGCACAGATGTAATGCATAAAGGAGGAAGTACAGCCATCCCTCAATATCCACAACAGAATAGGTTCCAGGACCTTGACCTCCCCCCATACAAAAATCTTTGTATGCCCAAATTCCTTATAGAAGATTATATGGTATTTGTATATATCTTTTTTTTTGGTAACCAGAATTGAACTCAGGACCTTGCATTTGCCAGGCAGGCACTTATGCCACTGAGCTATATCCCTGGCTTGCATATATGTTATGCTATCCTCATGAATACTTTAAATCATTTCTAGATTACTACTTATAATACCTAATATATTATAAATGCAATATAGTTATTATACTCTGTTCCAAGAATGGCGGGGAAAAAGTCTTATCAGTGTTCAACACAAATGCAAAATTTTCCTGAATATTTTCAATCAGTGGTTGTTTGAATGTGCAGATACAGAACTGTTGATATGGATGACTAGCTATATTTTGATCTTTTTTGGATGCCTGTTACACATTGTTATTTTTTTAAGGAACTTGAGCTGTTTAAGCTGATATTTCTATGCTTGATTGGTTTGATTTTATTGACTTATGCTGACAAGGATGTAAAGCTTGTATGTTGTGTTTATTAGTATTAATAGTATCTTGGAAAAATTAGAATAATTTAAGTTTTGTATGATAGGTAATTGGTCTTGGGGTGTGTCACAACTGTGACCTTTTTATTAGCAATTTAAATCTTTATGTAGGTTTTGATAAACAATTTCAAACATACACAAAAATAGAGAAAAGTGTAATATGGCAAACATTCTGTATATATCATTTACATTCACTTGCCTTACTCCAGTCCTGGTCCTCCTTAGGAATCACTTCCTTGAAGAAATCTACTTATGGTAGGGTAGTTTTGATTTGTCTTTAGGATAGTTTACATCTTAATTTAGCTGGATTTAGGTTTTTACTTCAGAATTCTTAGTAGTAGTGGTTGACTTCTTGCATAAGTGCATGCTACTAATGCATTGCATAACAAGGACATTTATTGAAACCTGTAATACTACAGTTGTGCTTTATAAAAACAAAAAAGTCAGGCCTACATTTGGGCCACTAGTTTTTGTGGTGTTTTGTTTTTCCTTTTTTTTTTTTTTGGTACCAGGGATCAAACTCACGACTGCGTGCTTGCAGGGCAGGCACTTATGCTGCTTAGGTAATCTCCAGGCCTCCCTTTTCTCTTTTTGTGGTACTGGGGATTGAACCCAGGGTCTTTGCACTAAGCTTCATTCCCAAACCTTTTTATTTTTATTTTGAGACAGAATCTTGCTAAGTCATTAAGTTTTCTAGTCTAGGTTTGAAGTTGTGATCCTCCTGCATCAGGCTCTCGGAATGCTGGGGGCCACTAGTATTTAATGACTAAGTACAGTGAGTCTATATATGTGGACTTTGTGGGAAGAGACTCTGTGGCTATTTAATGCTCTATTTTCTTTCTTGCAACACTCAAAGGCCACTTGACTAAATATAGTGTCATGCTTTTTACAACTAAAACTCAATTTAAGGTCTTTTGAGCATAAAATTATATTAGAAAACATTTTAACTTTTTATAATTATGTAAAGAATGCATGTTCAATGTAGAGAAAAATGAAGGGCAGAACAAAAAAGTCTCCTTGCTAATGGATATTTTTAAGTTTACATGTTTTTAATAAAATTGATACACATACTGATTTGCCATAGTTTTTCTGTTTAGCAATTAAGCTGTTTTATATTTTCCAATGTCAACAAACATTCTACAAGAAAATTTTATGATTCCATCAAAATTTTCATTAAATGGATGTATCATTTATGTAACCAATCTGTTATTGTTTTTAATTTAATCATAAAGAATTATTTTCTATACTCACTGAATTCTAGTTCTTTTCCCAAAATTTTCTTCAATCCTTAGAAATGAACTTAGTATGCAGAATGTGAGGCAAATGAAAATCATCTTTAGAAGCTACTCTTTGACACACATTATTTCTATATACAGTTTAACTCATTAATTTCATCAGATTAGCAGATACTATTCTGAAAATTCTCAAATGCTTTTATCCTAATTTAAATTAAAATTTTAAATTAATTTTAAATTAAATTAAATTAAAATTGTAAATTAAAATTTTAAATGAATGAAACATTTAATTTTGGTTCTTTCTATCTAAACAAAATGTTCACTTCTTATTTTAGATCCGAATGCAGGCTCAAGGAAGTTTGTTCCAAGGGAGCATGATTGGCAGCTTTATTGATATATACCAACAAGAGGGTACCAGGGGTCTATGGAGGGTGAGTAGTCCTTCTGGTATTGTTCTATACTCTTGAGTTCCTAGAATTTGCAAAGAATATTATATATGAACCATAAAAAAGTGAATTCTAATTCCCAAAACAAGGTAAGAATCTCCTCATCACCTGTGAAAGACCCAAAAAGTTATCAATGGTTTTTATGTCTGCATAGTATTGGGAGATTATATTGTGGGAAAAGTTATTGCATTATTTGAGATAGCCATTCTGATTTGCACAACTTCATAGTGAATTTAGTTCATCAGTGTATTTTTTGCCAGTTTTGTGCTAATACAGTAATTTTGTCTGTGATGGTCTTTGTAATGGTTATGTTCAAACATTGTTATCTAAAACTTTTATATGGTATTGGGGGTCGAACCTAGGGCTTCACTTGTGCTAGGCAAGCACTGTAAAACTATGTTGTACCCCTGGCTCAAAACAACTTCTTTAACCTTATGAAAAGTAAAAGATGTACTGGAAAATATTAAGAGTATATAGAAAATTTTAAAATATCAGTAATACAACCACCCAGACATAATTACTGTTAACATTTTGTCAAATTATCTTCCAGTCTTCTATTTATACTTTGCTTTTTGTTGTCATTGTTGCTATTCCTTTTTAATTCATTCTAATCACAGAATATTGTAATAGTAAATAAGACTTCTAGTGGAATATCGAGAGAGTAGAATGGGAAGTCCATTAATATACTTCTGCATAACAATGAGGGCTTTGTTGTTTTTCTTCCTTTGTCATTTTCCATGACTACTTAAAAAATCCAAAAATAAAGAAAACTTGAAAGAATTGAACTATGAACACTACTTACTCATGACCTAGATTAAATTATTGATAAAGCTTGGTATTATTTTTGTATGTATATATATATATATATAATATATGCACTTGTTTTGCTAAACTTTATGAAAGTAAGTTATAGACATTTTGGCACCGTCCCTAATACTTCATTATTCAGAATATAAGAATAAGAACATTCTGTGATATAATAACAATACCAGTATCACATGTAAAATAATTAACAGTAAATCCTTAATACTTAATATCCAGTTCATAATAAAATTTCCTGTATTGACGAGACTGAGCTAATTTTATTATAGAATGTTTCCATGAATGATTAACTTGTCCCTCTCTTCCCTGCATTATACATTGAAAGTTCAGACCATTGGCTTGATTATATTCATGTTAAACTTTTTGATGGAAAGCTTCATAGGCGATACTATGTATTTCAAGCTGCATCACATCAAGAGGTGCACAGTGTTAGATTACCCCATGATTAAATTTAATTTCTCAATAAGATGAGCTCCACCATGTCTTATTGTGTAAAAAATGTTCACAATTAGCAATTAGCAAGTAATCCATAGGGTGTTACTCTACAATATGTGTGCATCCTAATACCTAATAACTGAACATAATTGCTTTTATGATGTAGGCTACTTATACGATTCAGGTATATAATATGAAGAAGCAAAGTGCAGTGTGTTATGTGTCCTTTTTGAGACAGGATAACCTTTTACCTAATGATCATATCACTCAGGAATGATTCTTGAGGTTTGTTTTTTGATAACAGCAGTGTGTACTTTGCTGATTAGTCTAATTCAGGGATGGTGAACCTTTTAGAGCTTTCAAACATAACAAGCAGCCAGCTGTGGCACAAGTGCCATAGGTTCACCATCACTGGTAAAATCAGAAAGCAGAACTAACTACAATTTTTTATATAGAAATAGGATAAAACCAGAAAGCAGAACTAACTAGAATTTTTTAAATAAATAGATACCAAGAGACAAAGATAAGGCAATAGGTAGATTTGGAGATGTTGTCAGTGGAGCACAGTTATTTTATTTTTTACTTATTTATTTTTAAATTTTATTTACTTATTTATTTTGGTTTTTGGAGTTTTTTGGAGACAAGGTCTCACTGTATAGCCCAGGAAGGCCTTGAACTCATGGCAGTCCTCCAGCCTCAGCCTCCTGAGTGCTGTGATTACAGATGTGTGCCACCATTCCTGGCTTTTAATTTTAATTGTAGTAAAGTACACATAAAAATCTGCCCTCTTAACCATTTTAAGTGTGCAGTTGAATAGTGTTAAATAAATTCACATTGTTGTGCAACCAGTCTCTATAACTCTTCATTTTGCAAAAGTGAAACTTTAGAGCAGTTAAACAGTAACTCCCAGTTTCCCCTTTTCTCCCAGGCTCTGGAAATTTCCATTCTATTCTCTGTGTCTGTGAATTTGACTAGTCTAGATAAGTGCAATCATATGGTTTGTGGCTTCTATGGGATTTCACTTAGCACGAGGTCCCCAATCTTCATCCATGTGGTAGCATGTGTCATAATTTCCTTCTTTTTTAAGACTGAATAATATTCCATTGTAAGTATATACCACATTTTGTTTATGTATTCAACTACTGATGACACCTGGGTAGCTTTAACCTTTTGGCTATTGTGAATAATGCTGCTATGTACTTAAATGTACAAATATCTCTTTGAGAACCTGCTCTCAATTTGAGGGGTTATATACCTAGAAGTGAATTATGGGTCATATGATAATCCTATGTTTAATTTTTTGAGGAACTGAATATAGCTGTTTTTATGATATAGGCTACTTATATGTTCTAGGCATGTAACATAAAGAAACAAAGTATGTATTCTTTTGAGACAGACATTTTATTTCCCTATTGAAAATATAGGAATAATTCTTCAACAAGGAAATATTTTTATTTTTCTTTAGACACTGAGTCCTCCTTTTTTTTATTTTTGTACTTTTTATTTTATTTTAATTTTTGGAATTCACTCTGTAGCCCAGGTTGGTCTCAAACTTAAGTGATGTGAGTGTTGGAATCATAAATGTGTGCCACACCCAACTTAACTTCTTGCTTAAATATTAGCATTGGTACTGGATACATTTCAATTTCTTAACTCCATTGAAAGAGAAAGCAGCAAGAATAAAATAACAAAGTTTGATTGGCACTGACTTCAGAGTTGGAGAGATAGTTGTGATGAACGGGAGAGCACCTGGCCTGTTGAAAAAGGATAGCTTCTCCTTAACTCAGGCCTGTTGCTGCCATATGCTGGTGGGGAGCCCAGTGTGGCCATATTTTCTGGCCTGTCAAGAGAGGCACGAAACCTGCATTTCTATGTGAAATACACTGAGTTCTTGCACATTGCCAGCTAATTCTTTTAGAAATATTATGTTAGCCATGCAAAACATGTCTGTAGCCTGAATTTGCCTTGTGGGCTCCAGTTTGAGTCCTTAAAATTCACAAAAGTAGTCTTGTGAGAAGATTATCCTTTTTTAACAGAGTGGAAGCAGGTGGAGGAGTATGAGAAGTAGGCAGTATTTCTCCAGATCAGCAGGATCAAGCATCTCAGTACAGCTATATCACATCAACTTTATAAATTGAGTTTAGGAATTTAAATTTAGTTCGGGGGTTGAACACTTTAATATAAGAGTTATCTTAGAAAGCAGTTATCACTATGGTATTGTATTTTCAATTTTTAAAGTTTATTTTCATTTGTTCCCTATTTTATTGAGGGATAATTGACAAAAATTGTGCATACTTAAGCAGTATAGTGTTCAGTTTTAATGATATATAAGCAGTTATTTAACTAACACACAAAATGTAAAAAAATTCAGAAATGCATAAAAATGAACATTAATTCGTGATATCCTAATCCCAGAAAAAAACTTTTAATGTATTTATTTCTAATCCTTTCTAAAAATTTGGTTCATATAAATGTATGTATACAATCATATATAATTTCCTATCTTATGTCTTAGTTACTTTTCTTCATTACTGAGGAAACCTCCACAGTTAAAGGAGAAAAGTTTTTTTTTTTTATTCCAGTTTTAGAGGTTTGATTTCATAGTTGGCTGGTTCCAAGGCAGGGTACAATGTCAGAAGGGCATCATGGAAGAGAAACAGTTGATATTGGGCAGAAGGCAGAAAAGCAGCAAAGTATCAAAGCAGGAGCAAGTGTCAACAGTAGTCCTCTTTTGTTCCCTTATATTCTGTCCAGGCTACATTCCCTTAGGGCAGGTAGTGCTCACACAAAAAATAGGCCTTCCCATTATTCACACCCAGAACTATGCCAAATCAGTCAGTAGACTAATTTAGCAATAATATACCCTTGATCCCAGCATCACACAATCCCAGCATCACACACTCTAGATCAAGTTACCCCTGAAAATCTCCACGTATAACCACATGGGGCTTTGAGGGGATATCTAGATCTAGACATAAACCATAACATCTTGCCTTTTTTTTTCATACTGGCAGTTGAACCCCAGGGCCTTTGCACTGAGCTAAATTCCCAGTCCTTATTTATTTATTTATTTTTTATTTTTTTGCTAAGGTCACTAAATTCCCCAATTTGGGCTCAGACCTGCAATCCTCCTGCCTCAAGTTTCTAGAATGCTGGGACTACAGGTATATGCCAACATGTCTAGCTTGTCTTGCCTTCTTCATTGTTATCTCAATACTTTTCTTTTATCTTTAATATTCTTCAAAAATATGTCTTTTAACACTCTAGCAAACCTGTGCTGTTATGTGAGCTGTGATGGGAACTTTGTAAGTACAACTTTGGTAATGTTATCACAAGAAGACTTGCAATGGAAGTACTAATTTCCCTTGGCCCTTGCACACTTGTTTCATACCTTTGCTGTCACCCTAGTATATGTCATTTCTGCATATTCTACAGCTCTGTGAATTAAACTTGGAAGACTTCTCCTCACTGACTTTTACTTCATTATTTTACTCTTCATAATAACTTTATTGGGATATATCACATACCATGAAACTCATCATCTTTCAGTATACAATTTAAAGGGTTTTAGTATATTCATACATTTGTATGTAATCATTATCATCTTCAAGTTAAAAATATTTTCATTACAAAAAAACCCTACCCTTTAGTAGTCATTTCTCCTTTCCCCTAATCCTCCTGCCCCAGACAACCACTGTATAACTTTCTGCCTCTATAAATTTGCCTATTTTAGGTATTTCATGGAAATGGAGTCATTATGATACTATAACTTGTACATAGATGTTTCCACAAAGACTCAAGTGGTTGGTCATAGATGGGGCTTTTGAGAGGTGGCTGGGTCAGATCTAGGTTTGTGATGCTGGGATCAAGAATGTGATTCTGGAATTGACTCACGGTGCAATGCTAGGATTAAGGCTGCCCTAACCTGGGTGTCAGTGCTACCTGCCCTAAGTGTGGGTACACTGGATAGGATATAAGGAACAGAAAGGTTTGCTTGCTTCTAGCCACTTTGCTTCTTTACTACTTTGCCGCCTTCTGCCTGCCACGAACTGTTCCTCCTCTGCGATGCCCCTCTGCAGTGCCTTAGAGCCAACCAACTGTAAACTGAAACCTCTATGAACAATGAGCTAAATAACCTTTCCTCCGTTCCTCCTTTAATCACAGGGGTTTAGTATTTTGTCTCAATGTGAAAAGTAACTAAGACATATGATATGTAGTGTTTTGTGACTGGCTGAGTCATTAGTATTCTGTTTTCAGGGTTAGTCCATGTTGTAGCATGTATCAGTACTTCGTTTCATTCTTTCTTTTTGTTTTTGTTTTTCTGGGGATGAAACGTGGGGCTTGTGCATGCTAGGCAAGTACTCTACCACTGAGCTACAATGCCAGCCTCAGTACTTCACTGTTTAATGACCAAATAATGATTCAGCTGTATGGCTATGTTACTGGGTTTGGAGATGTTGAAGTCTCCTTTGTGAGGTGGTTTCTCTAGGTTCTTTCTGTCCTGAATGAAAAATTGGTCAAGACAAATGCAAATGGTAATAAGGTTTTACATTTATTAAAGATAGGGAAAGTGAAAAAATATTTGCAGAGCATGTTTGGGCCAAGTAGAAGTACGCTCTACAGGAGAGATTGATTTACAGTGAGAGAACACAGTAGAAAAATGCAGTGTGGAGCACCCTTTTCATATCTCCCATGCCTCAGGCTGATGTTGGGTCTAGGCCATTCCATCAAAAGCTGATTGAGTTCTTTTTTTTAAAATTTTATTTTGAAGGTAGTAAAATACAGCAGAACAAGATGGGGCAAAACCAACTCAGACAGTGTAGTGAAATTGGTACAGAACTTCACAGCAGGTTATCAGGATAACAGCAATAGGTACAATAGTGTATATCATTTTCTTCACAATAGTTGTTCCTTCAATCAGGTACAACAAAATCAAAGGAAATACTGAACTTATAAAAACAGAATATTGAATAGAGCAATACCATTAATCAGAACAGAGCAAAACAGTGATAAAAATATTTGCCTTCAAAGAGATGGCAGAAGGAAATCCCTCTTATTTGCTATATTGCATATAGTCAAACTCCCAAGAGATGCTCAGATCTCTGGCTCTCACTTGCTCACAGTGAGGGGTGGGTGGGATGAAGGTTTGCATCTTAGCCTATGCACCAGTAGGCTCACAGGCACTTACTAGAGTGGTGAGCTGGCTGCTTGTTTTCCCAGCGACCCAAGTTCCAACATGTCGAGGATCATAGAAAATGCTGATGGTTCTTGCCCTGGTGCAGCCGCGGCTTGCCAGGCCACAGCCACTTACCAGAGCAGCAAGCTGGCTGCTTGTTTTCCCAGCGCCCCAAGTTCCAACATGGTGTGGATCTCAGGAAAATCTGATGGTTCTCACCCTGGGGTGTCTGCGGCTTGCCAGGCCACAGCCACTTACCAGAGTGGCCACTGCTTGAGTTCTTATGAGAAACTTTGGGAACTGTTCTGGGCATGTGTCCTGGGATTTTGTAATTAACATGTCTACACATTTCCCCAGACAGCTTTTCCATGCCCAAATTTCTCTCAATTATACCACATTTTGTTTATCCCTTCATTGGTTATTTTATGCCTTTTGTCCATTATGCCTAATGCTGCTATGAATATGTTTTCCCTTTCTTTATGAAAATATTTTCAGATCTTTAGGGTATATACCTAAGTGTGGAATTACTGGGGTGATACTATAATTTTTATGTTTAATTGTTTTCAGGAAATACCAAAATGTTGGACTGGGGATATAGGTGAGTGGCACAAGTGCCTGTCTGCCTGGCAAGTGTAAGGTCATGAGTTTAATCCCCCTTAACAAAAAAAAAAGAGAAAGAAATGCCAAAATGTTTTCCATAATGGGTCCTCTGTTTTTACATTCCCAAATTCTTTGCATCTTCATCAACACTATTATACTTTAAAAATAAATTATTGTCACTAGTAGATGTAAAGTAGTATGTCATTGTGGTTATGATTTGCATTCCTCTAATGACTTTCCATATGCTTATTGGCCTTTCATATGTCTTCTGTGGGGCAAATGTCTTGAGATTTTTTGCTCATTTTTAATTGGATTGTTTTGTCTTTTTATTGGATAAGAGTTCTTTATTCTGAATATTAGTTCCTTTTCAGATACTAGTTTTTTCTATTGTGTGGATTGTCTTCACTTTCTTAATAATTTGTTTTTAATCACAAAAGTTTTTAATTATAATGAAGACAGAATTTTATCTCTTTCTTTTGTCTCTAATGCCATGTTATATCCATGATACTATTTTTTAGTACAGCAAGTGAATTGGGCATTTATAAGTGTTCAAGTTATAGTTATTGATTTGGATGACCTCTATATTGGATTTTTCTTGCACCTTTGAACTCTCAAGCTATATTTGTTCACTTTAATGCTTATGTCACTCTATTTCCTTAATGTCTAATGTCACTTGTGTTTTGTAGGGTGTGGTCCCAACTGCTCAGCGTGCTGCTATTGTTGTAGGAGTAGAGTTACCGGTCTATGATATTACCAAGAAGCACCTAATACTGTCAGGAATGATGGGTGACACAATTTTGACTCACTTTGTGTAAGTAGGATAGGATATGCTCGTTCTATATTTCTGGAAATTTGAGCACAAAATGCTTCTTCCATTGACATACTCAGATGGAACTAATAATGTATATATGACCTTACTACTCTTGCCACTTCTATTACAAGCAATTCAAATCTTTTGAACATTTTACACTTCACACAATCCCAAATGTTATGGGTGCTTGGATACTTGGGAACAGTGTGTAATACAGTAGTCTACACTGTGTCTCTAGGATTTGCACTTATTTAAACATGACTTTATATTTATTCAGCACATCTGTTACTAGCTTTGGTTAATTTCATATCAGAAAACAAACTTTTATCAGTGGGAATCAGAAAAAATGTAGAAATTTTTGACTACAGTTTTGGCTGAAGACTGTTGCAAATCTCATCTTCTATTTTCTTTATCATGCAATCTTTATGATTTTTTGCTACTCAAGTGCATTTGTTATATGATTCTGTGCTTTGAAAATTTTATGTAACTAATAGATGAGACAGCCTGCTTTAGGATCTTAAAAAATTGTCTCGTTTAAAAAAAAAAGAGGCCAAATTCAGATTGAAAACTGAAGGGGCAATCTTTGCATCATGTCTCTTTAGAAAAAATTTCTTTTCTCTTTAGATTTTAATGCAAAGGGCAAGTGTCAGGGTTTATTTGATAGGTCTGAGTTATTATACCTTTATTTTTGACCTAATTTCTATTTAAGTTGGGCAGAAGATGGAAGTGGGGGCAATCTGTCTTCTTAAAGTTTATATCTTCAGTTCCAGCTTTACATGCGGCTTGGCTGGGGCTCTGGCTTCCAATCCAGTTGATGTGGTGCGAACTCGCATGATGAACCAGAGGGCAATTGTGGGACATGTGGACCTCTATAAGGGTACTTTGGATGGTATTTTGAAGGTATGCATATTGTGGATTTGGGTTAAATCTGTAGTTTTATTTGATGTCTCTGAACTCTTTTCAGTCCTTGTTCTTAGTTGCTATCTAGCATTCTGAAGATGAAAGAACCATTATGTGTATTTTTAGTAGCCTCTCAGGGTTATCCTCAGGTAGGAATCTGTCACTTTGGTAACCTGATTCACAATAGTCTTTAGTATTTATTATTCCAATTTAAGTGCTTGAGAATTCAGGGTGCTTTTATTGATAGCTTCATGTTGAATTATCAGCAAAAAAAGATTAACATAGCCTGTATTTTTCCATTTTAAATAATATAGAGACCCTGTAATAGAAAGCATGTCACTTAAAAACTAAAACCCTGGTACTTGATTGGGGGTTGTTTTGTTGTTCACAGTTCGCTTTGAAAGATTCAGTTACTATGTTTTTAGGAAGCCAAATACCATAAAAGTATTATATAATTTGATGATACTACTATAGAAAAAAATTACTCATAGAAACAAATTTGGGCTAAAATATGAGAGTGTTGTTTAGTTTTTCTGTTGTTATCAGTCTCATTGAACAACTGTTTTTTATATCAGGAACCATTTTAATAGCTGCAGAGAAATTATAGGTATTACAAAACTGCTATAGGTGTACAAATAATCAATACAAATGGGTAAATGATAAGCTCAGATCTATGGGATGAAATTATAACCTAATTTGGAAGTTTGAAAGACTCCCTGTAGATGGTGGTAAATTGAATAATAATTCACATCCGTTGAGTAATTTACTGTGTGTTGGGAGCTATCCTAATGAAGCTTATATGTGTAGTATTCATTCATTCATTTAGTCCTCACCATTACCCCATGGGTAGATGCTAAAAGGCTGCAGGATTCAGTAACCTTGCTCAAGGTTTCACAGTAAGAGGGAGTATTGGAGTAGACTCAAACCCTTTGTCTTCTAGCTGACCTTCTACACTGAGATGCCTTTCTCAATTTGACTGATTAGGGTAGGCCAGATTATAAAGGGTATTGGATGTTATACTAAGTTGCTTGAACTTTTAAAATGTGATGACAAATATTGAAATATCTTAATCAGGCCAGATTTGTATTTTCAATAGATCACTCTGGCTTTCTGAAGATGAGTTCTATGACAATAATTCTCAATCTTGGGTGCACATTGGAATCAGTTGGTGAATTTTTACAGTTCATTTATTTGCCTTAGCCAGTGAAGTCTGAACCTGGTGTGTAAGAGCCAGGTGTCAATATTTTTAAAACTTCTCAGGTGATTGCAATTTTCGTCCAATATTGAAGACCACTAATCTAAGGGGATGGAACTGTGATTCTTAAAATGCCCCAGAATAACCTGAAGGGTTTGTAGAAATTTCATTAGCTGTGCCTATGAAGGCCTCAAGATCATCCTTTTTTAGAGCTGAGTAATATTCCATTGTATAAAAATGCCACATCTTTTTCATCCACTCTGCCTTTGATGGGCATCTTGGTTGTTTCCAGGATTTAGCTATCACAAATTGTGCAGCTAAGAACATGGGTGCACATATATCACTGTGATATGAACTTTTCAGTTCTTTGGATAAAATACCCAGGAGGAGAATAGCTGGATTGAATGAGGCTTCCAATCCTAGTCTTCTGAGAATTCTCCATATGGATTTCCATAATAGTTGCACCAGTCTACATTCCCACCAACAGTGGAGCAGTGTTCCTTTTTCCCCGCTGCCTCGCCAACATTTGTTATCAGTTGATTTCTTGATGGCAGCTATTCTGTCCAGAGTAAGGTGGAATCTCGATGCTGTTTTACTTTGCATTTCTCGAAATACCAGTGATGGTGAACATTTCCTCATGTATTTATTTGCCATTTGTATATCTTTGTCTGAGAACTGTGTGTTCATCTCAGATGCCCATTTTTGGAGAGGGTCTTTGAATTTGGGGGGGCTTGATGTTTTTCAATTCTTTATATCTTCTGGACACAAGTCCTTTGTCTGAGGGGTTGCTAGCTAAAATTCTTTCCCATTCTGTTGGTTTTCTTTTCACTCTGTTGGTGATTTCCTTTTCAATAATGTGAGATCCCATTTGTTGATTCTTTGAAGTGTTTCCCGTGCAGATTGCATTTTGTTCATGAATTCTCTGCCTACCCCTATGTCTCCAAGACTTCTACCTACCTTGTCTTCCAGTAGATTTAGTGTTTCTGTTTTAATATTGAGGTCTCTGATCCATTTAGATTTTAGTTTTGTGCATGGTGATATGCATGGATCTAGTTTCTGTCTTTGGCATGTAGAGAGACAATTTTTCCAACACCATTTATTAAAGAGACGACCCTTCTTCCAGTGGACATATTTAGCCCTTTTGTCAAATATCTGGTGGCTGAGTGTCTTTGTAGTTGTTCTTGCATCTTCTAATCTGTTCCACTGATCCTCAGGTCTATTTCTTTGCCAGTACCAAGCTGATTTTATCACTCTGGCTTTATAGTACTGTTTCAAATCAGGAATTGAGATGCCTCCTGCCTTGCTTTTGTTGCCTAGAATTGCCTTTGCTATTCTAGGTTTCTTCTGTTTCCAAATGAATTTTAGTCGTGTTTTATCTAGATCTGTGAGGTATGTCAATGGTATTTTCATTGGGATTGCGTTAAATCTGTGTAACAGTTTTGGGAGTATGGCCATTTTCACAATGTTGGTTCTTCCTAACCAAGCAAGCAATGTCCTTCCATTTTCTAATATCCTCTTCAATCTCCTTTTTCAGCATAGTATAATTTTCAGCATATAGGTCTTTTACATTTTTAGTTAGGTTGATTCCTAAGTATTTCATTTTTTTACACGTTATTGTAAAGGGCAATATTTCCATAATTTCTCCCTCAGTGAGTTTTTTGTTTGTGTACAGGAATGCTATTGATTTTTGAGCATTGACTTTGTATCCAGCTACACTGCTGAACTTGTTTATTACCTCTAGTAGTTTTTTAATGGAGTTTTTTGAGTCTTCTATATAGAGTATCATGTCATCTGCAAATAGTGATAATTTAACTTCTTCATTTCCTGTCTTTTCTCCTTTTATTTCTCTCTCTTGTCTGATTGCCCTGGCTAGTGCTTCCAGAACTATATTGAAAAGGATTTTTGATAGTGGACATCCTTGTCTTATTCCTGATTTTAAAGTGAAAGCTTTCAGTTTTTGTCCATTTAGTATAAGGTTGGCTGTTGGTTTGTCATAGATGGCCTTTATAAGGTTGAGGTAGACACCATGTATTCCGAGTTTCTGAAGGGTTTTTATCATGAACATGTGTTGGACTTTGTTCAAAGCTTTTTTTTTCATCTATTGAGATGAACATGTGTTTTTGTTTTTGGCTCTGTTGATGTGGTGTATTACATTTATTGATTTGCGTATGTTAAACCATCCCTGCATTCCTGGAATGAACCCCATTTGTTCATGATGTATAATCTTCTTGATGATTTGCTGCATTCTATTTGCCAGTATTTTGTTGAGAATCTTTGCATCAATGTTCATTAGTGAGATTGGCCTTCAGTTCTCTTTTTTGGTTGGATCTTTCTCTGGTTTTGGTATTGGCCTATAGTTCTCTTTTTTGGTTGGATCTTTCTCTGGTTTTGGTATCAGAGTAATACTTGCCTCCTAGAATGATTTAGGGAGGATTGCTTTTTTCTCAATTTCATTGAAGAGTTTAAGGAGTACTTGCATCAAATTTTCTCTAAATTTCTTGTAGAATTCAGCTGTGAATCCATCAGGACCTGGGCTTTTCTTTGTTGGTAAGTTTTTAATTACATTTTCAATTTCAATAGCTGATACTGGGTTGTTCAAAATTGCTGTATCTTCTTGGTTGAGCTTTGGTAGTTCATATGTTTCTAGAAATCTGTCCATTTCCTCTGTGTTTTCCACTCTATGTGAGTAGAGATTTTCAAAATAGGTATACATGATCTTTTGAATTTCCATGGGATCTGTAGTAATTTCTCCCTTTTCAGTTCTTATTGCATGAATTTGAGTTTTTTCTTTCTTTCTCTTGATAAGGTTAGCTAGGGGTTTGTCAATTTTGTTGATTCTCTCAAAAAAACAGCTTTATGATTCATTAATTCTTTGTATTGTTTTTTTAGTTTTAATTGCATTGATTTCTGCTCTAATCTTTACAATTTCCTCTCTTCTATGAGCTTTGGGTTTAGCTTGCTCTTCTTTTTCTAGAAGCTTGAGATGGAGCATTAGTTTATTTGTGCTCATTCTGTTTTCTTGATATGAAAATTTATTGCTATATATTTCCCTCTTAAGACTGTTTTTATTGCATCCCACAGATTACAGTATGTTGTTTCTATATTTTCATTGAATTGTAGGTATTGGTTTATTTCTTCCTTAATTTCATCTGTCGCCCACTGGTTGTTCAGAAGGCTGTTATTTTATTTCCATGTATTTATGTAGGTTTTACAATTTCTTTTGCCATTAATTTCCAATTTCTGTTCACTATGGTCAGATATTACTCATGGTATGATTTAAATGTCTTTGCATTTACTTAAGAATGTTTTATGGGATAATATATTGTCTATTTTGGGGAATGTCCCATGTGCAGCTGAGAAGAATGTGTATTCTGATGTGGTTGGGTGGAACACTCTGTAAACGTCTACTAAGTTCAATTGCTCACAGATAAGATTCAGTTCTGTTATTTCTTTTCAGCGCTGGAGTTTTTACTCAGGGCCTTGTGCATGGTAGGCAAGCTTTCTACCACTGAGCTACATCACCACCTGACACTTAAATTCTAATAGAAGGGGATAAACTCATGGGAAAGAAAGATACAATAGACAAATATAAATCACTCTTTAAAGAAATTTGACTAAGAGATACAAGGAAAAATAATATTTAATTGTTAGTATTTATTGAATGATTATTCTATGCCAGGCACTATACATAGAGTATATCGTTTAACTCATACAGCAGTCCTAAGAAAATATATTATATTTCCCATTTTATAAATGAGGAAACTTTGTATTAGAGTAACTAAATAACTTACCCAATGTCATACAACTAATAAATGGCCAATCTAAGATTAAATCCAGAGTCTCTCTGATTACCAAATTTGTACTTAAAACAATTATACCACACTGTACCTTTAGAAATGTGTTTTACGTTGGTAGTAAACATTATGTACTTATATTTGCTCATTAGTTTACTTGTTATTAAAGTTCTTTAAAATGACTTTTATTTTGTCATTATATATGATAGCATCATACATTATTGTTTTGGATTTCATTTTTAAGAGTCCCAAAACACTTCAATGAATGGAGAATGCATCCATCTCTAACATAGCAAAGAATAGATACTGATATCATTCTGTGACCCATCTAAAATACTTCAATGGCTTCTCATTGATCCTTGACCTTCTGTGACCATCTTCTACTTCTACAGCCTCATTTCTTCCCTTTAATCTCCATTCTAGTTTTACTGAGTGATTTTTAGCCTTTGACTTTTTTTTTCCCCAGTTGTTCACCAGTATCGTAAACTTCATTAGCTACTACCTAGAACACTCTAACTACATCTTTCACTCGGCCACCTCCTCCTCTTTCTTCAGATATCACTGCTTTTTCACAAAGGCTTTCTCTGACCATTGGACTAGGTTATGCATGTATGGTTTCTACTGTTGTAGTGTTTTTGCATTTTTTAAAAAAATTTATTTAAAGAGAAAAAAACAAAAAGGGAATTTCAAAAAAATAAAAGTAAACAGTAAGAAATCAGTAGTTGATAAATTATATTTTGTCCCCTTAGTTGTTCAAGTTGCAAAATTAAATCATGCAAAGTGGACATTGAAACAGTGAGACTGCAAACGGTTCTGTTCAACAGTCCAACAAAAACTTAGTAATATGGTTATATTTTTTACATTTTTAAAGCACATCTTTATTGAGGACTATTTCACATATCAAATTAATCCACTCAAAGTACCATTTAGTACACTTAGTATTTTAGTACACAAGATATGTGCAGTTATTACTTATAATTTTAGAACACGAAAATGACCTCAAAAAGAATTTCTTTTTCCTTTAACTATCACCTCTTAGCACCCATCTGTCCTGTCCTAAGAAACTACTGACAAACTTTCCATCTCTGTAGATTTGCCCATTCTAGATATTTTGTGTAAACAAAATTATACAGTGTATGATCTTATTTTGTGAAAATTTTGTTTGTTTTTTGAGACAAGGTCTTGCTATATAGATCAGACTGGCCTTGAACACATTATATAGCCTAATCTGGCCTCAAACTCTCAGTGATCCCCCTGCGTCAGCTGCCAATTTCTGGGATTACAGGCATGTACCATTGTCCCTGGCTATATGACCTTTTTGACTGGCTTGCTTTGTTTGTTTGTTTATTTATTTATTTTTGCAGTACTGAAGATTGAACTCAGGGTCTTTCAGTATTGAGCTACATCCCCAGCTTTTTAAAATTTTATTTTGAGACAGTTTCTTTCTAAAGCTCTAAATTTCTCAGGCTGGGATTGAATTTGTGATCCTCCTTTCTAAGCCTACTAGAGTGCTGTTGTAATTCTGTTGATGTCCGTCTGTCCCAGTATAGACTAAATTCCATGAAAATAGAGCTATATGCATCTTGTTTGTTATTTTATACACAACAAATTATTAAATGAACAAATCTATATCACTTCATGAATATTCTGTTGTTTATACTTTAATATAAAGATAATTCTCATTTTTTACTCAACCATCTCCAGCAAAAATATACCCCCCAGTCTTAATGTTTTGAAGAAGTTGATCACTGTGATAAGAGATTTCTACTGATTCAGATAGGTCACAGACCTATTTTAGAGACCCTTACTGTTTTCATGTGTACATTTGTATTCAACACATATTGACCACAAAGTTTAATGTGCCCAAGATACTGTGAGGTGGTGGGGATATACTGGTGAACAAGACAAACATAGTTCCTGGTCTCTTGGAAGAAATCACACTCTAGCTGTGGGAGACAAAGATTATATGTATAAATCATGCATGTTATGATTTCAAACAAAAGGAAATGCGATCATAAAAACCCATTAATAGCATATTAAATTAGTGAGTCAGTGGTAGGTTTTGTAATCTCAAATAATGAGAATTGTAATTCCTTTTCCAATCTTGCTCACAATCCAAAAAGTTATATTTGTAATCCCATTGAGATATTATTGGAATCCTGGCAAGTTAATTCCAGTCTACCAACTCCAATGCAACCCATGACTGAGAGTAAAGACACCAAGACATGTTCAAATTTAAGGGCAACCAAGGGGTCTTAAGCCCTTATCCATGTGAGGATATGCAGACAAAGGCCCAGATCTAAGGCCTCTTCCAGCATTTATTGTCTTCTGAAGAAGGGGGTGGCTCAAGGATGAGTGACAGTAAGGATGGTGGGAACTATGTGAGTTAACTTGAGCTGGCTAGCTAGGTAGGGAGAAAAGCATCTCTGCAAAATGCAGAGATAAGGATATGCAGAAGGATCAATCTGCATAATTCTATTAAGGTAGCAATTGAATTGTTTTTGGAGGCTGTTGCTTCAGTTTCTGATATGTAAACTTTTGTGCCCTGGGGAATCATAGCCTCTTTATTTGGAGGCTCATATCCAGTTGACATTTCTGGAGCTGACTGCCTCTGTCATCCAACTATGTTCATATCATATCTTTTTACAGAGAGCACTATACCAGGAAACAGGAGACTATCTGATGGTTTTAGAGATTATATACCAGTACGTCAGGCTAGCCTTATTTGCAATGCTTAGAGCCAAATGAAGAGAGAAGGAAATACCATAATCAGCTTTGTACGTATCAATATATGGAAATAAGCCTTGATATAATCAATATTGCAGAAATTGTTCTGCATTCAAGGAGAGTTGCTCAAATTATCTCCGACAATAAGGAACTGTGAAGATCCTGTGAGGTGTGACTTAAACTGAGATGTATATGAGAAGGAGGTAGTTGTATGAAAAATTTGAATCTAAGGATTTCATCAAGAAAGAACAGATCATAAAGGGCCTGAGCTGGGAATGAACTTGACATATTCAAAGGTTATAAAAAAGGATTATATGGCTGAGTGTGGTGGATGAAAGAGAAATTAGTAGGATGTGAAAGTGGAAAGGTAGAGTAAATCATGTAGGATCATAGAGGTTATTATGGAGATTTCGCAATTAGAATGAAATCTACTAGGAAGCCCTCAGAGCTTGTAGCAGGAAAATGATATGATCTGACTTACAATTTTAAAAACTGTTCTAGCTTCTAGGTAGAGATTTTAAAACAGGAGTTTGTTATGGTACTCCAGGTAACAGGTGATGGGATTGGTTCTCATGTAATCCTCAAACCATTTACATATAATAGGCAAAGAATTGCACCAAATTTATAATGATGAGACAGTCACGGAAGGAGAATGACTTGCCCAACTCCTTATTACCTTCCTTTGGGTCTCTTTGTAGCACTTATTTCTGGGTCATATGTATTATATATATGATTCACAATTAGAATGAAATCTGTGCTGGGGATTTAGCTCAGTGGCACAAGCACCTGCTTGACAAGTGCAAGGTTTGGTCACTGGTACCAAAACAACCAACCAAACAAAGAATGAAATCTACCACGAAGGCCTCTGAGAGATTGTAGCAGGAAAGTGACATGATCTGATTTATAGTTTTAAAAATTGTCCTGGCAAAAAAAATGTTCTGGCTTCAGGTAGAGATTTTGGAACAGTTAATGAGTCTGCTGTGATATTGCAGGTAAGAGGTTATGGGACTGGATTGTATCTCTGAAGTCCCTTGTCATTTAAAAGTTTATGATTCTAGGAAATATATAGTGTAATATATACCTGTCAGCCTCACTAACTATATACCATATGAGGGCAAGGACTATATAAATGATCTGTCCTGTAACAAATTACCCCCAAATTTAGTGCCTTAAAACAGTCAATGGTTATTATTTTGTAGTTTATGTGGGTCAGGAATTAAGAAGTGGCTTTGATGAATGATTCTAGCTAAAGATCTATCATGAATCTGTAGCCCATGTGTCTGCTGGGCTTAAGTCTTCTAAAGGCTTGACTGGGCCTAGGTTATCTGCTTTAAAGATAATACATGACTGTTGGCTGGAGGCGTCAGCTCTTTAGTAGGCCTCTCTTCATGACACAGCTGAATTTCTCAAATGAATGATCCAGTAGAAAACTAGGTAAATGCCCTATAATACATATACTATCGTACCAATGGAAGTGACATATGTTCATAACTGCCTTATTTTGTTCTGGTGACTAATCTTGATACATTGTATGATGGCATGAATAACTGGAGATACGGTTCATTAGGAGCCATCTTGGAGACTGGCTACTGCAGATATTCTCTCTGGTTTGTTTAATGTTTTAGCCCCACCATCAAAAGGAGTGCCTTGCATATGGTGGGTGCTTAGGAAATATTTGTTGAGTAAGTGAGTAAGTAGATAGATTTAGACTACATATAAATTCAGAGTATATCTTTAGAAAATGAGCACTTGGGCTGGGGATTTTGCTCAGCAGCATAAGTGCCTCCCTTGCAAGCATGCAGTTGTGACTTCGATCCCTGGTACCAATAAAAAAAAGAAAAAAAAAAGAAAATGAGCACTCATAGAGCCATAATTTACTGGGGCAAACTGGAAGATGGTTGTCAAATGTAAAGAGAAAGAGTAATTTCACTTTATTTTTGGTTGTCTTTCTCTCAGATGTGGAAGCATGAGGGCTTTTTTGCACTCTATAAAGGATTTTGGCCAAACTGGCTTCGACTTGGACCCTGGAACATCATTGTATCCTTTTAGGACATGAGAATAAGGTAGAGGTTTCAAAATCTCAGGTAATTCCAGGTTATGAAAATGATAATTTGATTATTAAAGCTTTTAGGCAAGTAAGAAACTATCCCATTGGTGACTGTTGAGGATGGAAGTAAATAAACAGCCTTTAACACAAACCGAAGGAATAAAAAAAATGTGCCAAACTCTCCTGTCATGTTTTCTTCTTTGAAACAAAATGATAGTTGCAGGGGGTAAAGGGATATAATGGAGGGTGATAGGATGGATGGATATGATTAAAATATGTTATATACATGCAAGAAAATGCTGCAATGAAACCCAGTATTTTTTAAGATTAATATAATATGTAATATATATAACATATATATGATATATATATATATATATATCATATATATAACATGTGTTATCATGTTATAAATATCTGTATAATTAAACAGAAACCAAATGACAAAAATACATCCACAGTGGAGGGGGCAAAGAAGTTTTTAGAAACCTTGATGGGAAGCCAGGTGCTATGACTCAAGTCTGTAATCCCAGCACTATGGGAAGCTGGGAGGGTCTTAAATTCAAACCTAACCTGCTAAGCAACTCAGTGACTTAGCAGACTCTCTCAGATCATTTGCAAGAGTGAAAGGGACCAATAGATAGAGGGAGAGGGGGAGGGGATGAAAAAAGAATTAAGATGAGTTATGTACATGAATCAACTGTGTACAAGGAGTGTAATCATTATGTGCTGTGAACATGTATTAATAAAAAAATTGAAAAAGGGGACTGAGGATATAGCTCAGTGAGAAAGTCCTAGGTTCAATCCCTAGTATCTCCTCCCCCTCAGAAAAAAAAAGAAAAAACCACATAGGAGATGTGCTTATGGGTTAGTCTCCTTTAGCTGTGTTTGAGTGCCTCCTATATGCAGAGCCATGTAATGGATACTGTGTATGGTGTTGTATATAAATTCATGAGTACTGCAGATTTGAAATTAATTCCCTGTCCTTGTGGGATCTATAGGTAGATAGATAATAATCTCTTTCCCGAACTTTTTGGAATTGGTCTGAATATCTAACGTGTAACCACTACTCAAGCACTGAAATACATGGATGTTCTTGGACATTGTATGCGTGTGTTTGCTCACACTGAAAACTATTAGTTTTAAGCTGTTTATATTGCTAGATGACAATGACCATAGTAAGCACTTTGTAGGCACTCAGCATGTTTGATTTGACAGGTGGTATTTTTCAAAAAGACTTTTAAGATGTGAAACATAGAGTTGTGCAGACTAAATACCTTAATTTAATAGAATGTAATGCACAATTTAGAACTCAGTTTGCCTTTCAGTATCAATTCAGACATTTTCCATGACTTACGCCTCAGTTTTTTATTACATATGAGCAGCTCAAGAGGCTCCAGATCTAAGAACTGGATATATGAGAGTCCAATTCCATCAGCCTTTCTACTGTTTGTCTTTACTCTTCTTTTGTGTTCTAATGTATTTTGACAAAGTTGTGTTTACCAAACCAGTGGTCTCCCAAGTCCTCCTGATAGAAGAACAGTAAGGTGGTTCAGTGTTGCTCATGCACTTGTGTTAACATGTTAACTTTTCCCTGAGAGGAAGTGTTAACATTGAAACCCAGGTGCCAGATTGGTATCTTCTGTGAAGATGGATACTGATTGGTAACATTCAAAATGGCCTTCTTTTCAAATGTGGGAAAAATGTAGTTGGTTGGCCCCAGATCTGGGTAAGAGGAAAAGACCTAGGCTTCTGGACAATTACTGGAATGTATGTTATAGACCTTGGTTCTCATTAAAGTATTTATTGGCAGAATTACTTTGATTTTGTCTTTACTCTTTTCCCCTTTCAACTCTTTTAAGTCATTGTCTCTTAAATGTGATAGAGAGAAGATGACCATGAAATTGGTCCTAGTCTCTTCAAGTATACATTTTGAGGATAGAATAATTGCATTGTGCTTTCCCATTGTCATTTATTGACATGACATTCACTTCAAAGCAGTTGGCTCATTTGAAAGTTTCTGCAGATAAAATGGTAAGAGCCAGGTGAAAGGTTTTAGCCATGTTCTTGTACTAGAAATGTGCCTGGCACATTGTAGGCACCAAATTTGGGTGGAATGAACAGTTAAAGTCATCTTTATCCATTCACTTATTTGTTTATTTATTATATGCTCATTATTTTCTAGATGCTGGAATATTAAAATGCATAAAACAAGGCTGGGTGTGGTGGCACACATCTGAAATCCCAGAACTCAGGAGGCTGAGGCAGGAGGATTGCCACGGGTTCCAGGCCATCTTGGGCTACACAGCAAGACCCTGTCTCACAAAGAAAAAAAAAAGCAAAAAATGTATAAAACAATGTTTATTTTAAGCTCACATTATAGTAGGGAAACAGATATGCAAGTAAATTATTACAGTGGGTTTTAAGTACTGTGTGAGAGATAAGCAAAGTATTGTTGCAGCAGAGAGGAATAACAGCCTTCCCTAGAGAATTTTCCAAAACTGCATAGCAGAGGTGATACTGAGCCAAGTTAAGGCAAGAGTGGATGTTATGTGCATAAAGCATTTTTCATCTTGACAGATGTTTAACAACATGTACATATCTTTAGAGAATCATATAGAATGGCTTCACTACCCTAAGAATCCTCAGTGCTTCTGTTCCTCTCTCCCTCATAATCTCTGGAAAACACTGAGTCTTTTACTATCTCTATAGTTTTATCTTTTTTGAGTGTCATATTGCTAGAATTCTATAGTAGCATTTTCACATTGGCTTCTTTTGCTTAGTTATAAGTGCAATAAGATTCTTCCATGTCTTCTCATGGCTTGGTAGCTCATTTCATTTTACCTGTAACTGTCTTACATGTACCATAATTTATTTATCCATTCATCTACCAGAGGACATCTTTGTTCCTTCCAAGTTTGGGCAAGCAAATTCTTTTTTTTTTTTTTTTTTTTTTTGCTTTTCAACACAGGCTCTCGCTGTAGTTTATGGTAACCACGAACTCACTATGTAGCCCAGGCTGGCCTCAAACTCATGGCGATCCTTCTGTTTCAGCCTCCTGAGTGCTGGGATTACATGTGCACCACCATGCCCAACTGGGCAAACAATTCTGAATAAAGCTGCTATAAACATTTATCTGCAGATTTTTGTGTGGACATTTAGATGAATACTAGAGGGAGCATAATTGCTGTGTGGTAAGATAATAAAATGTTTTATTTTATAATAAACTCCAAAACCATCACCCAAATATAATTTCATATTCCCAGGAGCAAAGAACAAGAGTTCCACTGCCTTTTTGACTTTTGGTGTTGTCACTATTTTTGGATTTCAGTCCTTTTGTAGTGGCATCTCATTGTTTATTATTATATTTGTTTTTAACTGTTTACTACTTGTATCAAATACCCTATTTAATCCCAAATAGATAAGCAGAAGATAAACTATTTTTCTCCATGATATAGCCTGAAAAATAGTTTCGTGGAATACATGTATATTGGAAATTGGCTGTTGTTCACCTCAATTTAGATGTTAAGGGAAACTTTGTGATCTCTTCTCCCTTTGTCTAAATAACTTTCCTCAAAATTTCATATACCATGTGTCACAGTTGATAACTACATATTTGTGTGATTGTTTGATTAATGCTATATCTCATCAATCTGTTGATAAAGATGGGAATTACCAGTTTTGTTCACTGCTGGGTTCATAGTTACATGCACTCAGTAAATACAGTGGTACCTTTGTTCATGAACTTAATTTGTCCATGATTTTGGAAAAGATGGCCACATGTGTATTTGTGCGGGAAAGATGGCTGTGGTTGTGTTTGTCACATGGTGTAGAGTTTGCAAGCAAAATCAAAATTTTTCCAAACACTTTTGTTTGTGAACCAAATTGTTTGCAAACAGAAGTGTTCATGAACCTAGATACCACTGTATTTGTTATATGAATAAATGACTTGATCTTTAGCCAAAGGATTGGATACATTGCCTAAAAAGATAAAGGTTCAGCATATACTGTGGGATTTATATTGAATTAAATTTAAATTACTAGATAGATGATTGTGTGCAAAGGATTACATCAAGCCTGAGCCACTAGAAGGGCTGTTTTGCTCTGGCTTTAAACACTGTCCATGGGCTGGGGATTTAGCTCAGCAGCATAAGCACCTGCCTTGCAAGCACGCAGTTGTCAGTTCAATCCCTGGTACCGATTTAAAAAAAAAAGAAAAAACACTGTCCATGTGCTGATGACTTCCTAATGTACACTCTCAGCCTACTCCTCTACCCTGAACTCTACTTGTGTGCCCTTTGTTAAATTTTAATAGGCACATCAAACATAATATGTACAAAACAAAATTCTTGATTTGTCCCCTAAAAAGCCTTTTAGTGGTTTAGGCCTTGAAGTAATTCTTACCTCTGTTCTGTCTCTCACAACCCACATCCTATTCCCTAGCAAGTCATATTTGAAGGGATGAAATGATCAAAATCTTTACACTGAAAAAGAAAAAATCTGTAGGCTAGAAGTTGAAAAATCTCTCAACCCTCCTCCATTTTTTGAGAGGCTGGAGAGAAACAAGTGAGGTAATAACAGCTAAGCTTGGCATTGGAAGCACAATCTTTATTCCCAGCTACTTGAGAGGCTGAGGTAGAGGATTCCTTGAACCCAGGAGTTGGGAGCTAGCTTGGGCAACATAGTGAGACCCTTTCTCAGAAAAAGAATTAAAATAATATGGCTCTAATTAGGTGCCAGTTAGTGTTATATAAGGTAATACTTATATAATAAGGGTATTATGTTTATAAAATGGTCTAAATCCTTACTTCCACTCCTAGGAGTTAGGCACTATTCTAATTTTTCACATGAGAAGCACAGAAAGGTAATGATTTGCCTCTACAAAGTAGCAGTCTGGCTCATGAGCCCTTGTGTGTAATCACGATGCTAGAGATGGACTGACTTACCTTGTCCTGAATTACTAAAGTTTGTAGCAGGTGAGCACTAAAGAATATTGATTTCATTAATTCCCCTGTCTTTATTGCGCCCCAAGAAAAAGGTCAGTAGTTTTTATGCTTTGTCATGGTTTGACACATGCCTGTAACACTGGATTTAGATTATTTTCCTGGTGGCCTGTGACTGTGTACATATTATTTTCCCTTATTCTCTGCTTTCTACTGCTTCCTTCTCATTCCATTGTTGGGCTATTTTTTCTCTTTGACCTCCTTCATCAATCCCTCACCCCTCTTCCTCTAGTCTAAGTGACTACAGTTCACCAGGGCTAGCACAGCAAGGTTCAGAAAGGTTCCTTCTGTCAGAGACAGCACGTTAGAACCACATGCACTTGTTCCTTTTGATCATTAGACCTGTGGTACATATTCTACTAGACTGAAATTTAGCATTTTGGACACAGGCCTAGACTTGTTGCCCTCTTGCTGCTAATGCAAAGAAGTATTTTGGTTTTAAGCAAACTTATAGGACAAATGATTAAACTAGTAAGAAGTTGATTATAATTATTTTGTTTTGACTATAGGACATTGCTTAAGGTTTTGTTTTGTTTTGTTTTTGGCTAGTCCAGTCAGGATATTGCATATAAATTAAAGTAATAAAATTGCTTCTTTTAGTCAGATATCTTTATGTCACCTTAGTTAGAATGGCCATTCTTCAATAATCTTAATTCCTAAGATTTCACTGCAAAGAGTATTTCTCCTCTACTTAGTGTCTCAGCATAAGAATCCAGTTGTATTTTGAGCTGTGCCTTTCTCATCAGCACTCTTTATGTATCCTTGTCTCCTGAATTTAGTAAGTAGGAAAAACAATTTAATGAATTTATTGTATAAGGTTACTAAAGGAATTCAAAATCTTAAGTCATAGTTAGAATTTTGTATAAGAAATGTTTGGATTATGAGTGTTGTGCTTCCCCTCTCCTTTAACCTTTGAAATAATGTCCTAGCCATTCTGCCATAATTTCTTGGTTTCTGTATCTCACATTCCTCTGCCCCTTTGGCACTGGGTGTTGAGCCCAGGGAGCATTGAACTGCATCCCCAGCCCTTATTTTATTTTCAGACAGGGTCTGGCAAAGTTCCCCAGGTTGGCCTCAAACATACTATTCTCCTGCTTCTGCTTCCTGAGTAGCTAGGATTTCGCTTTTGTTTAAAATAACCTTTGAAATGATACTACACCTGTTCAATTTTCTATCGAAAATGTTTTAAAAATTTTTTAATAATTCAATAGACAAATCTGTAAAAATACTACCTGGTGGTAAAAGCACATCAGTTTCATAAGACAGTGTGACATTTTATTGGGCCTATATTATCTCAGTGTGTTTATCAGCTTTTTAATGCCTTAGTAGCAATACAATTGAGATAGAACTGAAACTGATAGGGACTTGTTATGGTAAAACTCTGAAGATAAATGGGAAATATGATTAAATCATGGGATTATTGGGCAACATAACGAATAACAGTTGTAGAAACCTCAAGCTCTTGGCCCTCCGTTCTGATCTTAGTGCTTCCAGAGCTCAGAAGTAAATGAATGCTGTCTGCCCCATTCTGCAGAAAGGGTTTCAGAAGAACAGCAACTGCTTTGTGCATTAAAACAGGCTCTTAACCCTCAGCAGCTGTATCAGTCATTTCTAGGGTTCTGCATAAGAGAGCTCTTTGAGTCCAATGGCTGATTATAGTCCTAACAGCTTGCAAATCCAGTGAACATATGGCTGGGTAGTAGCATGTTAAGCAGTCATGCACTTTACCCTGCCACAGTTCATCCATTAGGTTGAGCACATCTTCCATTCAGCAGACTGTGGGACTATGGCTTCAAGGATTCAGCTGCATCAAGAACTGTTTCCAAGCTCCATATGTAAATGTTTTATTCTTATGCCCACTCAGCATATTCTGATACACTACAAAGAGAATACCTCAGAAAATTTAAAGGATGGAAACATTGAAATTGCTATCAGGATATGGCACAGTGCTGTATCGATGATGTAGTTGTACCATGAGGTATTCCTTGAAAGCTTGTTTGGAGTTTTTAGCAGGGAAGCATAGCTACTTTATATACTTGTCCAAAGAACAGTCCTTGATCAAAGAAGGTTCTCTTCAATTTAGGGAGCAGCTTCAGGAGGGAACAGTGAGGGAGGAAGGGGCAGCCTGCCTCACTGGCTAGATCTGCTGAATCAGCCTGGCAATCATTAATGTGACAGTCATTGCAGCCAGATCCCCCTCATATCCATGAGGTGAGGTGCTTTCTTAAACTTCTGTGTTCTGTTAGTCTGGATTTTTTAATTTGTAAGAAACAATAACAACTAGCAGTAGGGCCTATTAAAAGGTTTCCTTTTGTTAAAATAACCAATTAACTTCCTCCATAGGGTTTTATGTTTTCAGGAATTTATATGCTTTTATTTCTTGGAGATATTTACTTCAGTGTAGTCTGTTGATTTATGGTTCATTTATGACTTCTCTTAGCAGATATCTCAAGTAAACATTACACTTCAAGAAATCTTAGCAAAAGTCAGAATCAAAATTCTTATAAATGTTTAATATCCCTTCATCTAGTAATACTGCTTTGGAGAAATTACCCTTAAGAAATTTGACATAGGCATGTCAAAGACTTATATACAAGGTATTTATGTTGGTGTTATAATTGAGTTACAAATAACCTCAATTTTAGCACAACCATTGAGAAATTTTTTTAATACTAGGAATTGGACTCAGGACCTTGGGCTTGCCAGACAGACACTGTGCCACTGAGCTGTATCCCTAGCCCTGGGAAATTGTTAAGATATTACATGTTCGTTGAAAAAACATGCAACCATTACAAGTTATGATTTTGAAGAAGACTTAATGCCATAGGAAAACATGTACAGTATAATTTTAAGTGTAAAAAAGATGAAGGGATGTAACTGGTCATTTCTGGTTAATTATGGGCACTTTTGGAATTTTTTCATATTTTCAAAATTTTCTAAAATGAATAAAACTTGCTTTTATAATAGTAAAGGAATATTAAATCTCATTATACATTAATGTGTATCTCTAAAAGAAATGCCATGAAAAATAGGACAGTTTTAGCACCTAGCTCTGAAATACTTTTTGGATAGGTAGATGGATGGATGATTAGACAAATGAATGGTAGGTGACATTTTTAGTTACCATCATTGACTTTATAAGACTGCAGAAATAACAAATGAGGATCTATTAATTAAAAAGAAGATTCCAGGGCTGGGGGTTTAGATCAGACACTTAAGTGCCTGCTAGGCAAACGCGAGGCTGTGAGTTCAATCCCCAGCACAGAAAAAAAAAAAAATATTCCAGACCCATCAGCAATTTTTGAAGGGTAACATGGAAGATACTGAAGGCAAGATAAAACTGGGTGCCTGGTGATAAACAAGGAGTTGTGGTTTGTGCTTGAGTCTATTGCTATTCTTTTTGCCCAGGTATCGACACCATGTTTCCTCTCATTTTACTTGCATTTGAAATCTCTCTCATGGCTATTCTTTTCATTGGTCTCTATTCAGTTTGGCCAAAGACTGAGGTTGGTGAAAATTAAATCAAGTTCATGAGTTCAATTCCCATTTGAACCAGTTAATATGAATTCATCTAAGGAAAAGTTATCCCAAGGCTAACTGTCTGGCCAGCTCCCAAAGATGGGCTTATTGGTCATGCAGGAGAGTGTTAATAGGTCAAAGCAACCTGCCTCTAACACTTATACACAACACCCTTGTACAGGGGACTATGTGTTCTTATGTTCTTAAGAGTAGTCCTGAAACTGAGGTGCAATATGCATAACTTTAGCTACATAGGGTTTAATATCTAATTTAGCACTCTCATAGTTTTTATGACAAATCCATGGTAAGTTGCTCATGGAAACTATCAGTGGAACTGATTGACCTATATTGTATCCTACAATGCATCAGTATCTTGGATATTTTGTTCAATTACTGAACAGTATCTGGCTTCTTTGCAAGTCTATCAGAAGACACATTGGATGCATGAGTAGATCCTTTCCAATGCAGTTTCTTATCTGTGAAGGATCTTTGCATAAAATTTTGTATCTGTGCTCTTGACAGCTTTTTTTTTTTTTTGGTACCAGGGATCGAACACACGATGTCATGCTTGCCAGGCAGGTACTTATGCCACTGAGCTAAATCCCTGGCTCTTTGCAGCTTATTAAACAGTGTTCTTCATTGTGGTTACTCTTAAACCCAAGTGTATGATATTAGTGCCAGTGCTTTAATTGTGTCTGCTCTGTCTTGATACTCCTAAGATACTAGATTTACTGTTTGTCTTTTTCTGACTTACCACTTATTCTGTAAAACCTTACTCAGAAGTTTAATAATTCAAAGTTCTGAATCAAATTGTCTTTGTCTTGTGGATCATAATATTTAAATATGATGAACTCGCTTAAATGGGTCATCTGGCTATTTTATTTAGGTTGTTTAAGGAAAAAAACTAACATTTTTCTGGATACCTAAAATTTTCTGCATAGTTTAATAGGCATTCTCACATACATTACCAATATAAAGAAATCATTCTTACCCAAATTTAAAAGATGAGGAATTTAGTTTTGAGAGCACAAATAACTGAATCATGATGTCAACCCTTATCTGTTGGGCTTCAAAGCCTGTGATTTTTCTGCACATAATGACTGCTGGAATAGCAGCATTTCTCAGTCAGACTGAACCTAATAACACACTTTCACCTAGCTATTCCCTCTTTTATCCTATAACATTAAAACTCTTTAAGATTTCATTGTAAATTGATAATAATTGTACATATTAATGGGGTATAATGTGATTTTTGATATATAGAATAAATAAATTAGGCCAATTAATCAAACTGAATTACATGTTGCTTCTGTTACCTTAGCAAGATGCATCCTTTGCAGCAAGGCCAGGAATTAAGCTTTGAATGACCAATAAGGAGGAACATTGGTTTGCGCCTGCTTTGTCAAAAATCCTGTTACTCATATTTTATCAAGTTCCCGGTAACTGACAACTCAGTCCAAGACCATGCTAGCCTTAACTGTTAACCTGCTGGATGCTCAACACTTAAAGGTCTATTGGTTTTCATCATCCACTCAAGGGCCAAAATCTTCTTCAGCTGTAGAGACATAAAGGCTTAGTATGGTGAAAGCAAGCATGAAAGTTTACCAAAAGAGGGATGATATGGGGACTAGGTGAACGAGAAACAGGCTATTAGATAGAGGGTAAACATAGAGCCAATGGCATTTTCAAGAGTACAGAAACTCAAAGGGTAGCCATTATCTTCTGAATAGCTGATGAAAGAAAGCTGAGAGCTAATCTTGGAGGAGAATTCAGAAAACCCAAGAACAAAGTATCATGGTATGGTGGTATTCTTTTCAGAAGAGGGTGGCTGGATTTCACCCAGGTTCTGAATATTTGAGATTTGATTAAAACATTTTGAGAGCCTCTTGGAATTAGCCATTATAGAGATATTGAAGGATTAACCTTCTAAGATTGGTTCAGCACCAAAATCCCAGTCAAATTAATCCTCACTGTTTTAGTTCCTTTTTGCCCTCTTTTGCTGTCAACATAGCTTTCTGAAGAGATAATTGAATTTAGGACCTTGAGAGTCAAAACCACTAGGAATCCACTGTGGATATCAGTAGGCTGAGGAAAGGGTTACAAGGAAGCTCAGGAAAGCAGAATGTGGTTCCTGGATTTCTCCCCTATTTGTCCTTGAATTTTCTTGTTAGGGGCTTTCAGAGGAAACCCACCTGCCAATATTGACATTATCTATACTCCACAGAAATTAGGATGAGGCACCTGCTCCCCAGGTGATCACTTATGAAATTTTGGTCACATCTTGTTGTGCAACTGAGTTTCCTAGGAAAATGCAACTTTGGGGGAAAATGGAATAAAGTATAGCTCTGAGGAGCAAACTGGTCTGAATCTGGAGAGTTTGGCAATATCTGCCTTGGTCTACCTCTTTTCCCTCTTTCTTCCCTTGTGGTCTCAGAATTTGTGCATTAGCATTGTCCTCAGCAAGAAGCTACAAGTGACATACCAGCAACTGAAGGGAAGGGGGACAAGAGAGTGGAAAAATATGGTAGACTAGGAGGTTAATAGCAGGCTCTTCTGCCCCAGAGTCCCCATTATTTTGACCTCCTGAGACTATGAGTTGTGGGAAAAGACAAGCTTTAGAATCTAACTCTATAAAAAATACTTGATTCACATTAGGGAAGGCAGAAGATAGAGGAATCCACATTACCAAAGCAATTTTTGTGATAAATCATTATACACTTACAAAGAAACTAACATAATTGTGCAGTTCAGTCTCGTTTGGGAACAACTAGCTATATATGGCTATAGAGCTTTTAAAGTATGGTTAGTTTCTGTTGAGATGGTCTATAAGAGCAAAATACATACCAGATTTCAAAGATTTAATGTGAAAAAATGTAATTTTTAATATTGATTACATGTTGAAGTGAAAATAGCTTGGATATATTGGGTTAAGTAAAGGATTAACATTAATCTTTAATGGGATGGAAATGTTAATTACTCTGATTAGATCAGTACATATTATACTCATGTATTGAAGTATCACTGTGTACCCCATATATGTACAATTAAAATTATTAAAAATTGAATCCTGAGACAAAAATACATTAATTTTAGCCTACTTCCTTTTTAACATGGCTACTAGAACATTAAAAATTATGTATGTAGCTTGCATTATCTTTATATTGGACAGTATTGCTCTGATATATTAAAAAATAGGATTAGAGGGGCTGGGGATTTAGCTCAGTGGCAATAAGTGCCTGCCTTGGAAGCAGGCAGTCGTGAGTTTGATCCCTGGTACCGATAAAAAAAGGTAGGATTAGAAGTCAAGTATAGTGGCTTATGGCTCTAATCCCACACTTGGGAAGCTGAAACAGGAGGACTGGGAGTTCAGAACATACCAAGTTCAAGCCTCAAAAAAAAAAAAAAAAAAAAAAAAAATATATATATATATATATATATATATATATATGTTTTTTAGCAGTAATTATCTTTCTTTATACCTGGTCAAAATAAGGACAGGGAGCAGTGGGGACTTGCAAATAGAGAAACTGATTAGAGAAGAAAATCAGGGCCTTGACTCAGTTACCCTTGGTTCTGGGGGTGAGGGGATTGGGAAGTGGGCTGATCAATTGCCTGAGGCCAGTTATCTCATTCCTCTAGCTCTATCTGCTAGTTGGGGCCCAGAGTGGGGAGGGCAAAAACACTTTGAAACTTCTCCTTCCTTACCATCTTAGCCATCAAACTCCAAGAGGGAGATAGTGACAATGTGACAGGAACTTTCCCTGGACCTCTCTGGATGCCCATTCCTGGCTGAGAAGAGAAGGAGGAATGACATGAGCCCCTTCTTCACTCCCAGGGCCATGTGATAGAGTTGTTGTTGTACTTCCTTCTGCCGATAGGCATAGATGAGTGGGTTGAACAGGGAGTTGCCTACTCCAAGGAGCCACAGGTACTTTTCTAGCACCGTGTAGAGGTTGCACTCTTGGCAGGCCACCTGCACAATGCTAGTGATAAAGAAGGGAGACCAGGATAAAGTGAAGCTCCCGATGAGAACAGACACAGTGCGGACAGCTTTGAAGTCAGTGGGATACCGTGGGGGCCGGTAAGCTCCAACTGAGGCTCTTGAGTGTTCCATCTTTCTGATCTGCTGGGTGTGCATGGAGGCAATCTTGAGCATGTCACAGTAGAAGAAGACAAAGAAGAGGGTGGCTGGGAAGAAGCCAGCGCAGGACAAGATCAGCACAAATCTTGGGTGAAATACAGCAAAGAAAGTACAGACCTTATGGTAGGTGGTTTGCTGGAATATGGAGACTCCGAATGGCAGAAAGCCAATGAGGTAAGAGAGCAACCACAGGCCAGCAAGACAGGCCCCAGCCACGAGCCCATTCATGATCTGAAAGTAACGAAGGGGTTGCTTAATGGCAAGGTACCTGTCCAAGGCAATCAACATGACCGTGAGCACAGAGGCTGCTGCAGAAGAAGTGATAAATGCCATTCGAAGGCTGCACAGGGTCTTCTGTGTGGGCTGAGCAGAGCTGAAGAGCTGATCTGAGACAAGGCCTGAGATAGTCACACCAATCAAGATGTCAGCCACAGCCAGATTCAAGGTGAAGCAGAGACCAACACCATCATTCTTGTGGATTGACAACAGCACAGCCACAACCACTAGTGCATTCACGGCTATGATGAGGAAGGCCAGGACAGCAAGGATCACTCCAAATGAGGCAGATGACTCCATGTCTTGAAGTGGCAGGACTTCCAATTACCAGGGTATGCTGGCTCTCCAGCTCAAATTTTGGGCTGCAGGAGGAGTTAGAGGTTCAGAGCTGAAGTACCATTCTAGGCTTCACTGACAGTTCAGGCTGGCAACTCGTCATCTTTGGGATTATCATGACTTTAAGAATTACTGTCTCTTTGGGCCAAATCAAAAAAAAAAAAAGTAAAAGAATTACTGTCCCTTATTCAGTCCTCAGCCTCCTGTCTTTCCAGCTTTCTGAAGTCAGAATCCTAGTGCAGACGTTCCCCTGGGCCCTGAGCTAGTCCCTCCCCCTCCAACAGCAAGTTACTAGACAACTCCTAAGTGCCTAGTGCATGCTGTCTCCAGGCCCTTTTACCTTCATTGATGCGTCAAGAGTTTTGGAGGCATGGGTGCATTCAAAAGCTTGCCTGCCTGACAGAGATATAATTGACACTAATTACACTTTTTCTTCCTCCATAGCTTGATATTAAATTTCCATTTCTTTTATTCCTAAGCCTCAAGTGTCAGCTTAATAACTGATGTAGCTTAATTAAGCATTTGCCTAATAAATAATCCTCAGTTACTATTATGACTGCTTTTAATCAAGCAAGATGATCATAATCAGTTGAAGTGGGAAATGAGCTATTTGAGGGGCCCAGCATTAGCACCCTTCAAGGATATTATCACACATTTAAGCTTTTTCTTTTTTTATTTTGCAGTAACGGGGATTAAACCCAGGGCTTTCATACTGAGCTACATCCCCAGCCCTTTTTATTTTTTATTTTGAAACACAGTCTCACTAAGTGGCCCTGGCTGGGCTGAAGGCTGTGATCCTTTTGCCTCAGCCTCCCAGAATCCTGGCATTACAATTGTATATCACCATGCCTTGCTCCATGCTTTCTTTAGACCTATGTTTATGTGTCAAGGAGTGTGGATGTGGAATTTACTGAATTTCTTGAATTCATACTTTGCATCACACTTGGGAAGTTTGGTGCCATAGTTTCTTCAAAAGTGAAGGGGTTTTGTTTTGTTTTGTCTTTGTTCTGGGGATTGAACCCACCACCTTTGTATTAAGCTACGTTCTTCTATCCCCCTGCCTTTTTTTTTTTTTTTTTTTTTGTGCCGGGGATCCAACTCAGGACCTTGCACATGACAGGTAGCCACTTACACCGCTAAGTTAAATCCCCGGCCCCCTTATATCCTCTTTTTTAAAAACTTAGAGGTAAGATCTTATTAAATTGCCCAGGATGGGGCAGGGAATTTAGCTCAATGGCATAAGTGTCTGCCTTGCAAGTGCATGGTCGTGAGTTCCATCCCTGGTATCAAAAAAAAAATTGCCCAAGATGAGTTCAAACTTTTGATCCTCCTGGAGTGCTGGGATTATAGGCAGGCATCACCACACACCTGATTAAAACTGTTTCTTATTTTTCTCTTTCTAGAACCTCAAATACCAGTTCTCTCCAATAGAATATGTTGTTCCCTTGTTTCTTAATCTGTTAACACTCAATTCATTGAGGATGCAAAAGTACAGGAAAGACTAAGCAAATAATTGAGAGCTCACTGCCTATCAAGCTATTGTCTTTTGCCTAAACTCCTTGGGAGCTGTTTCTACACCATGGTGGGCTGTGTCTCTGGTTAGTGAATAGTGGCTGATAGGCTTGCCTTTCTTTATCCTGTAGACCCAAGATTCTCTCTAAGGAGAAGAGGAGATGGGTTTCACTTGGGAAAGTGTAGTTTGGTAGTGGAATTTTCCAGAGATAGAGCTCATGCAGGTTAGGCCAAAGGGTGGCAGTATTGCTGAATCAGGTGAGATGGGGGCAGGGTGGGCAGCTGTGGAAGTGACTCCAATTTAGTTTATATATCCATTTGCTTGAGTACTCTAGAACTAACCTTTTGCCTTCTCCTCTCATCTTGGATACCAAGAAGAGAGGGGTGGGGAGAAGGGTGGTTAGAAGCTTATTTACTCAGTTCAGGTGAGAGCACAAATGGGGGAGATTAGTGTTTTAAGTGATAGAGTGCAGAGCAAGGTTCAGAGCT